>JAPYYA010003499.1:0-12793 GCA_028533165.1 Leontopithecus rosalia | reverse complement strand
GGCCAACAAACATATGAAAAAATGCTCATCATCACTGGTCATTAGAGAAATGCAAATCAAAACCACATTGAAATACCACCTCACGCCAGTTAAAATGGCGTTCATTAAAAAATCTGGAGACAACAGATGCTGGAGAGCATGTGGAGAAATAGAAACACTTATACACTGCTGGTGGGAGTGTAAATTAGTTCAACCATTGTGGAAGACAGTGTGGCAATTCCTCAAGGACCTAGAAATAGAAATCCCATTTGACCCAGCAATCCCATTACTGGGTGTATATCCAAAGGACTATAAATCATTCTACTATAAGGACACATGCACACAAATGTTTATTGCAGCACTGTTTGCAATAGCAAAGACCTGGAACCAACCCAAATGCCCATCCATGATAGACTGGACTGGGAAAATGTGGCACATATACACTATGGAATATTATGCAGCAATAAAAAATGATGAGTTTGTGTCCTTTGTAAGGACATGGATGAATCTGGAGAACATCATTCTCAGCAAACTGACACAATAACAGAAAATGAAATACCGCATATTCTCGCTCATAGGTGGGTAATGAAAAATGAGAACACATGGACACAGGGAAGGGAGTACTACACACTGGGGTCTTTTGGGGGGAATAAGGGAGGGACAGTGTAGGGGGATCTGGGGAGGGATAGCCTGGGGAGAAATGCCAAATGTGGGTGAAGGGGAGGAAGGCAGCAAAACACACTGCCATGTGTGTACCTATGCAACTATCTTGCAAGTTCTGCATATGTACCCCAAAACCTAAAATGCAATAAAAAATTATCTTATCCTTTTATTATTATAAAACCATACTTATTTTAATTCAAATTATATTGAATGATTACTTTGTGCCACAGAACTGTGCTGATTTTTTTACATGCATTATCTAATTTAATTCTCCCAAAGACCATAAATTCTAAATTATATTATTACAGACGTTTTTGAGAGCAGGATAATGAAGATTAAGAAGGTTAAAGTAATTCTTTCAAGATCTCATCAAGAGACTTCTGTCTCTTACTTGGCAGAAGTAAGACTCAGGCAAATTCTAACCCTTAGAATCACTGTCTAAACCATCATAATCCCTGCCTCCCCTAGGCTATATTCCCACTGAAACTATGAAGGGCAAAGAAGGGGAACTAGTGGAAGAAGATCTTGTAGTTTAGGTGGCTTCTTATGAATACCAGGCTAGTATGGTTCCACAGACCATAGAGAATATGTCTCTGAGGTGGAATTCCAATAAAAATTATTTTAGTTCCTGAGTAAAAGCTTACCTTTTTCTTTATACATTGTAGCTGCCTCTAAAGAAATCAAACTATAACCAATTAAATTAAAACTGAATATCAATACCATTTGGTTATTAAAATCCACATGAAGCGGTTAGATAAATCTGCAGTCATTTATATCCTAAACTACAAAGGCAAGACAAAAGCTAAACAGGAGTTAGTAGTAAGGCAATAATGAAGACAATCTTTTCTATTTTCTCTCTTTCAACTAAAATTATACATATATATATATATATATATATATATATATATATATTTCTCTCTTCAAGTATAATTATATATGTGTATATATGTGTATGCATTATATGTATTATATGATACACATCTGCATACATACACACACATATATATGGGCCACACCTACTGGAAAGCTAGAAGAGAATATCTCCTCCCTCTGAGGGTATAGTGCAGAAGACAGCTCAGATTCGATGGGTACCGACCAGACAGGCTATTGTGACAGCTAAATGCAGCCCTACATGCCCTTCACTGCTAGTTCAAACATCTGTCAACTGGAATGTGGGCTGCCTTTCAGAGCCTACATCATACTAGATTGGTGTTGGAGCTTTATTTTCTTTCCAAAATAAGTTAGTTAACCTACAAAAACTTTTTTCAACCAAAAACTTGTTTTGTTTTGCAAAGCTTTAAAATTGTGCAATATGGTCCTACATATTTTAGTAAAAGTACAGTGATCTTTCCAAATGGCTGGCTTGAAAAGAACCTGAGAAATGTCTGTAAATATATTTAAATATCCATTAACCTTCGTACTAACTTATGTCTTGGTGTATTTTATACCTAGTCAAATTACTTTTAAGAATGGAACATGTAACAGAGAAACAGGCAGAAGAGTGATGAATGCTAGTTTCTATGGTTCAGCTATTGCCATAGAAATAGGCTTAGTTGCCCAGTACTATTCTGTGTATCCTAATAAACATCATGACTGATGAGTCTTTACAATATTAAAAGAGCAGTAAAATCTATATATGCTTACATTTTCCTTTTACTCTGGAAAAATTCAGTACACTTCTTTTTTAATTTTTATTGCATTTTAGGTTTTGGGGTACATGTGCAGAACATGCAAGATAGTTGCATAAGTACACACGTGGCAGTGTGTTTTGCTGCCTTCTGCCCCTTCACCCACATTTGGCATTTCTCCCCATGCCATCCCTCCCCCGCTCCCCCCGCCGCTGTCCCTCCCCTATTTCCCCCAATAGACCTCAGTGTGTGGTACTCCCTTCCCTGTGTCCATGTGTTCTCATTGTTCAAAAATATGGAACGCTTCACGAATTTGCGTGTCATTTTTAAATAATTGAAGAATTTAAGAAATTAGACATTCTAAAAAGTTTACAATAATAAAAATTGACATTGTTTAATATTTTTATTTCAAATATATAGAATTAAAATATCTCCCAATATAAAAAAACAGAATAATGGATGCTGTGAATAGTTAAAATATTTATATGTACTTAGATTTCATTTACGGAATAATCTGATACTAACCAGCAATTACCAAGTTATCAATGTCCATGTTTAATGCATATGTTATTTCTGTTTCTGATTCCTATCACATTATACATTTCCTTTGTAAAGGTCTAAATTAGGTGCTTCAAATGTTACACAAAAATTAAAACATAGCTTTTATTTAAAAGAAGCATGAAGAAAACAAAAATAAACAATTCCAAACTATGTAGAAACACAGAATGTTAGTATGTAAAATTTCTCACACATACTAATTTTCTCAGCAAAAATCCATCAAAAATGTTTATTTTTTTCTTCTGGTAAGAAGTCATTCTTTTGGAATGACTTTTGGACACCTCCATTCAATATTGACCAGGAGAACTTAGAACACAGTCTTTTCTAGGTTACTCTGTCTATTGTGCCAAGCAGGGTTATATTTGTGATAACATTTCACTCCTAGCTCAAGATTTGTTGTTTATTAGCACTCTTGGCCTGTGCTACAAGTGCTCCCAATGTTATATGAAATGATGTACAAATAAATATAATTACTCTTAAGAGTAATTTGTATATGAGCAGTTTATAATGTGTACATTTTACTCTAATATATCTATTAGAAGTTAAAGAGTGATTCTGCATTTTTCTTAGAAGATGATCCATTGATTTCATTTTATTCTAGAACTGTCTAGAATCCTAGCAAATTAAGCATCACTGATCTGTATCTTTTTTCTTCCTTTTACATTCTAGTTTTAACAAAATTGCTTATATTTTTTCTGCCTTTCATTTTTCCAAAAGCATCCTGTGGATAATAATAATGTCTATCTTTGTGATACCTCAAGTAGCATTTCATACATTGCCTTGCCTGTAGTAAGTGTATAAAAGTGCTTTTCAATCAATGGATAAATTCAACCACAAAGTTCATTTAAACAATAAAATAAATAGGTATTTGGGAACTGTGAATAACAATCACCCTTTGCTATCTAGCTAGAATGTATTACCTCCCAGAGGTGTAGTGAACCAAATCTGTTAGCAGCTCAGACCAGGGAGGAATGTGAGTATAGCCTCTGTCCTGTTTCTAAATGAATTTATAGTAACAGTTCCTTGAACACATTTATCTTCCCATTAAATAAGTGCAGGCAGGTCCCCTTTGAGATCTGAATGCTAGCTGGCAGGTGGCAGATCCATTCTGGAACTTCTATATCTCAGATTTTGCTTATTTTTGAATTCCCATTTGAGGTACAGTGCATAGCAAAAGGAACTGCTTAGTCTAATAAATAGAAGTTTATGGATTCTGAATCTTTCATTGACTTAATCTTTTAACCAAAGAAAATAAGAAAAAATCAATCCCTATTGTTTCCTCATTTTATAATTGGAAATTAAAAATGATGATCTGATGATTTTCTTGTTTGAAAAATTACTTTAAAAATCAGATAGTTCCAGGAAAAAAAAACACAAATGTAGTTTCGTTAGTTAGAAGATGTGGATATTAACATTGATGGGCAAAAGGGTAGATCCTGACCTCGGGATCTCCCTTGCACAGTCAGCACAAGCCTAAATGGGACAGACAATCGCCCATCCCTCTGAGTAAGAAGTGGGAGGTCACACATGGAGAACAGGCTGGTGCTCACTCATTCAGCTGGCAAACTGCACTGAACACTCTGCCTGGCACAGAGCAGGTGTGCAGTAGCTGCTAGCTGAACTGAGGGACTGATGAAGAAATGCCCTCAGACCCAGTCGGGAGCCAATTGTCAGAGACAATTCTCCCAGTTACACTGCAGCTGCCATTATGCTTTCTCTGTTGCTGGCTCTTTGTGTTAGACTGAAACAGAGTTCTTTGCCAGCAGCTGTGTGGACTGCACAGACTGCATGAGATAATACATTAAAGCAGTTAGCACAATTCCTGGCACACAGTGCATAGGCAGGTGTTGGGCGATGATGGTGATGATCACCAGAAGAGCGGTAATCTCTTCAGATGGATACTCTCCAGAACAAGGAACCAGTTTAGAAACTATAATGCTTCAAATCTTCTGCGCCCACTGTTAGCCTAAATGGGCGAACAGGCCTCATGCTGTTTTAGACAGCATATCAGGTTCTAGAAGGCGAAAGAGCAAGAAGGATATTCACATAGAATCGCCTGATCCCTATGCAATGTACATGATGTACATGATGCTATAATTCAATTGAAGTTAGAATTCAAAAAAGAAAAACAATTGAGTACATATGAGTTACTGATAAATCTGGAATTCAAGAATAAAGATAAGTGGTAAAATATTATAATATCTTGTATTTAATATAAATGAAGTACTGCTATTGGACAGATAATTTCACTCCAGCATGTAAACTTGAAAAAGTATGACTCTTATTTTTTTCTGGTCTTCAGTTTCTTCATCTTTAAATGGAGGGTATTGAACTAGGCAGATTTTAAGGTGTCCTGTGGCTAACATTCATATTACTAGAGAATTCTCATTTTATTCTAATTTTATACTGGTTTTATAATATAACCATAATATTTATTTGTCTGTCTTCTCTCCATATTTATTGTTTACATTCTACAGATGTCTATCTCTCTCCATAATTCTTTATAATGTTGTGTGCTTGCTTAATAAACTATTGCATCAACATTGCATACAAATTAATAAATAAGGGTAATCAAAAGTCATTATTTTTAGGCCACTGCCTGTGTTCATGTCCTACAAATTACTGCCTGAACCAATAAAACCTGCCAATATTTATATTATAGTTTTTTTCTTTGTCGTTTCCCCTTCAATACTGTTAAACTTTTCATGCACATTAAGTCACAGCCTGGCCTCCTCATTCTCTAAAGAAGAAAACTAGAATTCTTTCTTTCCTACCCAAAGTCATTCTCTAATATTACAGCATTCTACCTTCTTTTGCCTCTTCTTACACAGTGAAAAAATGAATCTGCTAATGATTTATGTTTTTGAACCAGAGAAATTTTATTACAAATTAATTGACTAAAAAAAGAATTCAGAAATTGCATTGACGGAATACCTTCAAAAATGTGTGGATATTTAGTGAGCTAAAATTGCACCACTGCACTCCAGCCTGGGTGACAAAGTAAGACCATCTTTCTCTCTCTCTCTCTCGCTCTCGCTCTCTCTCTCTCTCTCTCTCTCTCTCTCTCTCTCTCTCTCTCTCTCTCTTTCTGTCTCTCTCTATATATACACACATATATACGTATATGAAGTTTTTTTTGTCTCTACATGTATGGCAGTGAGTACCCATGAGGGCTGAAAGGAAGAGACAAATTGATGAGTTAGGAAGAATATTCAAACTCAGCAATGCTCTGAAGATCTAGCAAAGGAGACAGCACTGAGTGATAGTGGTTGCTGGGATTCAGATAAGAAATGGTCTGGGACAGAATTAATGCCATGAATAATTTACAAATCCATTTGTTTAGTGTTCCTGTGAATTTGAATAAATGTCTCTGTCTCTCCAAACCAGTGTTCTCTGGCTTAAGCTGAAAGCTACCAAAAAATAGTTACTGTCAATTAGCTTATTTTGAACAACAACCAGTAAATACAGCCTAAAATGTGGCTGACACTAGTTTTAACAATAAGAGCTTTCATTGGCCCTTTTTGTTTATCTTATACAATTATGAGCTTTCAATCTTTTAGAAACTCTTGTTGGATGTCATTTTCTTTAACAACATTCAGCAAGATTATTTTACAAGCAGTATTATTTCCCCGTATAATTTGAAAGCTTCATCAGGAATGATGTTCAATACATGAAGTTTGAAAGTTACAACAGTTAAAGCTTCAGAAGATGACTACTTTGCCTTTTTTCCAAGAATAGTATGTACTTACCATACATAATTTCTCTATAACTTTTCTTTCTGTCATATATATCTTTTAAAGTACCATTTTCCTGCAGAAAGTCCTATTTATTTTTGCTGCCATGCTAGCTAAACTCCCTTAAACATTTATACACAAACTCCAAGATGTTTAGACAATTTTCAAACATCCTGTACAGAAACTCTTCACTTTTTAAATATAAATGATTAAAGGACAGCTGTAAAGCAGGTTAGAAAATGTCAACAGGTTTTCAATTAAAAGTTCCATTTAACTAATGTAATTATTCTTACCTAATTAATTTTTTTTCACTAAGATAAGTCCATTGAGATATCTCGTTCTGTTTTAAAATGTTACATGAAGCTCTTACTAATGTCCATGAACCACGTTGTATTGATGAGATTGTTAATGAACTCTCTAGCAACAATGCACTGGCCTTAATAATTTAGAACCTGTTAAATCTTGCCTGCTTTTTACTACATTTGGAACTGCTATTGATCTAGAGAAGAGTCAATATCAAGGGCAAGTATTCTTTGCACTTCCAGCTGGTCTCCAATATATTCAATTATCTTGATATTTGCAGCTCAAATTAGCTTCTTGCATTTAAAAATTTATATTCATCGATATTGCTTATATTTACATTTTTCAATATGATGAATTAAAACAGACTTTTATGGCTTAATAGACTGATTTTTTTCTAAATTTGGAACCCAGATTTATGCAAACCAAAAATACACTAGAAATTTGGGTTCATGAGTTCAAAGGTTCATGTAAATATTAATTCCAAATACCTATAAAAACTGATAACCTAAAAAATTAGATTATACCAAAGGCCTACTGTAAGCATGATTTTGAAGATGACTTAAAAATTAAGACAGGTATTTCTAAAAAAAAAAATACATATGCAAATAAAACATATCAGTACATATCCTTTATGACTTTTTATGTTCTTATTGTATGTTTAGATTTTATCTTGTACTCATTACTCTATAAAAACTGTAATAGCAACTTTTCACAAAATTTTGGAAAAGTACAATTTTCATAGAAAGATTAGGATACTTGGAGTTTTAGCTTTGTAATTTCTTGGTGGCAATGGCAAGTCATGTTATCTTTCTTAGCCTCATTTTCCTCATCTTTAAAATAAGTAAAATAGTAATCTACCTCAGAGTTGTTGTAACAATAAAGTTAATTTATAAAAGCATGTATTATTAAGCTCTTTAAGTATGTCATAATTATAAAACAAATTAACTGAAAACCTCAAGTATGTTAAAAACTGATAATATCAATTTAGATGGGACAGAGGTTTTTGGTTTCATTTTTTAAATAAGGATTGATTTATACACTCATAATTATACTGTGCCTCAGATTCCTAACTTAAAGACCTTCCATCTCTTCACTATTTTTTTTTTTTTGAGACAGAGTCTCACTCTGTTGCACAGTCTGGAGTACAGTGGCATGATCTCAGCTCACTGCACCCTCTGCCTCCCGGGTTTAAGCAATTCTCCTGACTCAGTCTCCTGAGTAGTTGGGACTACAGACACCTGCCACCACATCCAGCTAATTTTTTTTTTGTTTTTAGTAGAGAAGGGTTTCACCATGTTAACCAGAATGAATCAATCTCCTGACCTTGTGATCCACCCACCTCGGCCTCCCAAAGTGCTGGGATTATAGGTGTGAGCCACCGTGCCCAACCCTCTTCATTATTTTAATTAGCATAATTTTTTCTATTTTGAAAATATATTGCTTTAACTAATCATTCTGCCATGAGGAAATGCCTCTGCTTGCTCATTCTTAGGTCCCTTGAATATCCTTTCTCCATATGAACATATACTTTCTCACTGTATTCTTTCCTTTTTAAGTGCATTTACAGTTTGATTTGGTCATTCAACAACATTTATGTTATTAGTGTGTTACTAACAACAAATATAATTATTTGCTTGTGCAATAAAACTTGGAAATCAAAGATAATTTAGACCTTTGAGGTACTTAGAGTAGGTTAGTGGGACAAACAAGTAAACCAAAATTTTAATACAATGCCATATGCAAGGTAATAGAAGGGTATTTAATTTCATCTGGAGTAGTTCCTATCTATTAATGTTAGAAAGTAGTCTTTGTTTCAAAGATTTTTCAATCAACATCAATAGCTTCAAAAAGAAAAAAAAGGAGTGGAAAAAAGCTAAAGAATCAAAGGTTGAGAGGAACGGTGACATTAGGGAAAAGGTCAAACCAGAAGTTTCACTAGTTATTTTCCATATTATTCATTTTCTGACATTCCTAACATCTGCTTTCAGGTTATTAAAATATACTTTTCCTTTTAGAGGATAAATATTAAAGGATTTATTTAAGTTCATTTTTATTTCATCTTAGAAATGATTCATGTGAAAGACTCAAAGAGCAGAACATGGAACCCAGAAGACCAGGAGTGTGATCCTGGTAACTCAGTAGCATCTTCGGTGGGAACTGTTGTTTTGCCTTCTCAACATCTCTTCTTATTGCAGCAGAATCCTCTTCCACTTCAGTCCATTTCCTGCTTTCATCTCCTAACTCCAGGTATAAACATATATTTCAAGTTTTTGACAGCTATTGTTTCTGGTGTGTCCCAGTGAAACAAACTCGGCTCATTGGTTAAACCCAGGCTTTTGGAGGAAGCCATTAGGAAAGAGGTGCTTTCTTTCTCGTGGGATCCCAGACTGGTGGCTTATAAACCTTGATGTCTCCTTTACATCTCTGTCTGAGAGTGAAGCCAATAGAGACAAAAGAGGACATGGGAGAAGAGGAACCGGTTGATAAGGACTTTCTTTGTGCACTTGGATCCAGCTTTTTTTGAAGACAAATTATCCTGTACTTTAAAAGAAAGATAATTAATATGCTTATTTTTGCTATTAACTATTTCTAATAAAATTTTGGACAGCTGAAAGTGAAAGAATCAAATAATAGAGGCTTAGAGTTTGGTTTCTTCAAGGCAAAGTGAGATCATTACCATTATCTCCATATAGAATTGGAACATACATTTATGGAAAATTAGAAGATGTGTATAAAATCAAACCATAAATAATTATACATTTGAAAGTACTAGAGAATATAATAGTTATATAAAATAAAATTTCTTAATATATAATTACCTTCTAATTATTAAGACTTTTTTTAGAAAAACATTCAATTGAGTAGGAAAATTTTGATAATCACTAAGCTATTCCTATAGTTTCATAAAGGCATAAAATGGAACACATGTGAGTTGGCACAGGAGAACACACTATACCTGCCAAAAATACATGGATCTGCATTTTGTTTGAATCAACACTACTCTTCCTATTGTGATTATGCAGGTTCAGGGATAATCAGAATGTGTACTGAAGCAAAGAACTTTAATGGTACACTGCTGTGAACACTAATAAGAAAGAAATCATAGAGGACTCCAGAAACAAATGCAAACTAGTACTCTACAATGCCCTTTTAGCCAGTAGGTTAATAGACTAACATCAAAATTGGAAATGACCGATTAAGTTGTATCAGTTAACTCTTGACATTTATACTTCTGAGTTTTATACTTGATGAAACACATTATACATCACCAACCAGGACATAAAAGACTTTCATTACAACAACAATTTTTGCGCTGAATCGTTCATCATTTAGGAAATTAATTCAAAGCAGACAAAGTACAGTAGGTGAGGGTGATGCCTCTTTACTCAGGAGAAATAATAGTTTGATAACCTTCAACTGCTTGATCTGATGACTGAACAGCTGCAGCCCAGGCAAGACAGGTTGGTGATGCATGGGCAAGGACTCAGAGGAAAACCAAAATGAACAGCCACTCCACAGATAAATAAGAAACAAGGAGATGTTAGAAATGTTTTTAAAAGCGTAAGAATCCTTGTTAGAAAAACAAAAGAGGTTTCCAAAAAAACAAGGCAGTAACAATACAGACTTGTGAAAGGTGTCAACAAAATCAAGAGTCGCTAATGTTAAAAAATGAACAAACAAACAAAAGACCTGACAAATAGAACCAGGGACAGCCTTTAAGGGAAGATTATCATTCTTGTATGCCTGATAACTAAAAAAACACAACAAAAACCACAATCTTGTACAAAGGCCATCAGAACCTTACACAAAATATATTTCGACAGGGCATCTGCCCAGCAACTGCCTGTCTAAACTCAGATTGGCGGCACCCTAGTTATTAATGTTTATAGCCAAAAATAATTATTTCAGAAGAATTATATAATCCTTCTGCTTTTTCTCTTTGAAAACCTCTGTCTTCCTTTACCTCTCCCTAACTATGCATTTTAGGAGGCCAAGGTGGGTGGATCACTTGAGCCCAGGAGTTTGAGACAAGCCCAGGAGTTTGAGACAAGCATGGGGTTTCACAGTGAAGCTCCATCTCTACTAAAAATACAAAACTTAGCCAGGCATGGTGGCACATGCCTGTGGTCCCAACTACTTGGTAGGCTGCGGTGTGAGGATCACCTGAACCTGGGGGATGGAGGTTACAGTAAGATGAAATTGTACCACTGCTCTCCAGCCTCAGTAATAAAGCCAGACCCTGCCTCAAAAAAATAAAAATAAAATAATTATCTAGAGCTATATTTATTACATAAGGATGGATGTTAAAATTTCCATATTCATATCACAAAATAATATATTCCTATTATAATGCATTGTAATAGTACAGAATTATATCTAATAAAACATTTCAGAGCCTACCACCCATGCTCCTTACTTCCTCAGAGGTAATTAATTATTCTCAACCATGTGGATCTATACAGACACATTCACACACATATAGTGTTTATTTTTATTATTTTAAAAAAAGTAAAATAGTGTTATTTGCTTTAAGAAAACTAAAGAATATATTTTTCCGAGTTAGTATTAATAGATATACCTCATTATCTCAACATATAAATGTATTTCAATTACACATATTCTTTTTTTATTGCATTTTAGGTTTTGAGGTACATGAGAAGAATATGCAAGATAGTTGCATAGGTACACAGGTGGCAGTGTGATTTGCTGCCTTCCTCCCCTTCACCTATATCTTGCATTTCTTCCCTTGCTATCTCTCCCCAACTCCCCACCCACCACTGTCCCTCCCCTATTCCCCCCAGAAGAACCCAGTGTGTAGTGCTCGCCTCCCTGTGTTCATGTGTTCTCATTGTTCAACACTCGCCTATGAGTGAAAACATGTGGTATTTCATTTTATATTCTTGTGTCAGTTTGCTAAGAATGATGTTCTACAGGTTCATCCATGTCCCTCCAAAGGACATAAACTCATCGTTTTTTATTGCTGCATAATATTCCATGGTGTATATGTACCACATTTTCCCTGTCCAGTCTATCATCAATGGGCATTTGGGCTCATTCCAGGTCTTTGTTATTATAAACAGTGCTGCAATGAACATTCACGTGCATGTGTCCTTATAGTAGAATGATTTATAATCCTTTGGATACATATCCAGTAATGGGATTGCTGGGTCAAATGGGATTTCTATTTCTAGACCAAATAGAAATAGAAATTTGGTCATTTCTATTACTGTCTTCCACAGTGGTTGAACTAATTTAACTCCCACCAGCAGTGGAAAAGTGTTCCTATTTCACCACATCCTCTCCAGCATCTGTTGTCTCCAGATTTTTTAATGATCGCCATTCTAATTGGCATGAGATGGTATCACAATGTAGTTTTGATTTGCGTTTCTCTAATGACCAGTGATGATGAGCATTTTTTCATATGTTTGTTGGCCTCATGTATATCTTCTTTTGTAAAGTGTCTGTTCATATCCTTTGCCCATTTTTGAATGGGCTTGTTTGTTTTGTTCTTGTAAATCTGTTTTAGTTATTTGTAAATTCTGGATATCAGCCCTTTGTCAGATGGGTAAACTGCAAAAGTTGTTCCCATTCTGTTGGTTGCTGATTCACTCTAATGACTATTTCTTTTGCCATGCAGAAGCTGTGGAGTTTGATTAGGTCCCATTTGTCTATTTTGGCTTTTGTTGCCAATGCTTTTGGTGTTCTAGGCATGAAGTCCTTGCCTACTCCTATGTCCTGCATGGTTATGCCTAGATTTTCTTCTAGGGTTTTTATGGTGTTAGGTCTTATGTTTAAGTCTTTAATCCATCTGGAGTTAATTTGAGTGTAAGGTGTCAGGAAGGGGTCCAGTTTCTGCTTTCTGCAGATAGCTAGCCAGTTTTCCCAACATGATTTATTAAACAGGGAATCCTTTCCCCATTGCTTGTT
>JAPYYA010003498.1:0-12793 GCA_028533165.1 Leontopithecus rosalia | reverse complement strand
TTTCAATTGGGTCTCTGAGTGGACGCCCAGATTGTTGATGATGTAGTATTTCTGTTGCTTAGTTTTCCTTCTAACAGTCTAGCCCCTCTGCTGTACGACTGCTGAGGTCCACTCCAGGCCCTGCTTGTCTGGGATACACCTGTAGCAGCTGCAGAACAGTGAGGGTTGCTACCAGTTTCTTCTTCTGCTGTCTTTGTCCCAGAATGATGCCCACCAAATGTCAGTCTGATCAGTCCTTTTTGAGTTGACTCTTTGAATATAGGGCAGGGAGCTGCTTGAGGAGACGGTCCGTACTTTATTGGAGCTCAAGTGCTGAACTGTGCGCTCCTTTGTTCATTCAGGGCTGTTAGGCTGGGATGTTTAGGTCTGCTGGAGCAGAACTCATAAAACCCCTTTTTTTCCTCAGGTGCTCTGTCTCGGGGAGTTAGGTTTTCTTTATGAGTATCTGTTGCACTGTCCTGCCCAGCTAGTAGGCAGTCTAGTCACTATTTGCCTGCTGAGGCTCCGCCCTGCTGCTGTGGGCTCCATCCTGCTGTCCTGGGCTTTGCCCTACTGTCGTGGGCTCTGCCCTGTTGCTGTGGGCTTCGCCCTATTGCCGTGAGCTCTGCCCTGCTGTTGTGGGCTCCGCTCTGTTGCCTCTGTATTGGCAGAGTCTCTCTGTTATGGCAGGTTGCCTCAGCAATGGCAGGCTGCGTCAGCAATGGGAGTATAGCTCCGTAGGGGCGGAACTCTTCGGCAACGGCGGACGCCCCTCCCCCACCCAGCTGCACCGTCCCGGGCTCAGCTGTGTCTGCAGTGAAACTCTCAACCCCTGGCATAGCAAATCGCGACCCTGCTTGTCCCTGTGGGGGTGGGACCCGCCAAGCCTGATCACCTGGCTCGCTGCCTCAGAGCCCCTTTTTTTTTTTTTCTAAGTTGAACGGTTGAGTCTCTCCCAGGTATTTCAATCTCCTGCTGTTAGGGCACTGGGATCTGTGTGATTTCCTGGGCAGCGACCCACTGCACCAGATTAAATGTCGCCTCTTGGGAATCTCCTGATCTGACTCAATGTCCAAGTCCCATTCAATCAGATGGATATGCTAATCTGCCCTCCCAAATCTCAGATTGCTGGTTTAACTGGGCTCCCAGGCCAGTGAGCCTTGTGCAGAGTGTCGCTGCACTGCGGCGCCGGCCAAAACGGCAGTGCCAGCCAAAACAGCTGGGTGGCAGCCCATGTCTCTCCTACACCTGGGAATTTCCCCTTTCTGTGGGTAACAAATATCCATCTGGAAATGTAGCCTGGACTCACCGTCTGCACCTTCACTGAGAGCTGCAATCCTGAGCTGCTCCTACCCTGCCATCTTCCATTGTTCCCTAAAATAATTTTTTAAAACCGACTTTTAATTATCCTCTGATAATTATTATTGCCCTTATTCAACCACAGCACTGTTTCCAGAAAGCCCTGTCAGGATAAAGTTACTCTGCATTTTACTGTCCTTTCTCACTTAGAAATACTGATTTCATTTTACCAGTGTGATGTCACTATGATGCACCCTGAGATGGTGTTTCTTAATTAGTGAATGAGTCTGAAGTAGGTCCTACTGAGATATTGGGAATACTCTCCAATTTGACACAGCTGAAGTGCATATTTAACATTTTATTCCTGGCTCGCTATAGCTACGACCCTTCTCACATACTGTTGGTTCAAAAGAATCAAAATCCCATCGGTGTGTTGACTTTCTGGTACTTGACTGTTGATAGCTCAGAGGTGTTAGTGGTTAATAGTCAACATTCACAAAAATCTTATGAGGCCAAACCTCATAACTTGCCAAGTGTTAAGATGGTTTAAATTTACCATCCCTGAAATAAAGTGTTTTTTTTTTCTCTGATGTAAAAAGATGTTAGAGAAAGTCTGTTTTGATTTGGATTATTCCATTTAGAAGTAAACTAAACAACAAAAACCTTGATGCTGGCATTATTAGCTCTGCTAGAATTATCTTTCCATGCCAGAACTCTGGGGTTTCCTTGTCAATAGCTGGCTGCCTCCTCCTAATTCTATTGCTAGTTTGCCCCTTTTTCAATAGGGAGGTGTCATCTTGCAACTATAACAAAAAAAGCTATTTCAATTAATGTGAATGAGAACTGTGATACCCTGGAATGTAACAAGCACTTTTGGGGACTGACCTGGAGTTAATTCCCTGCACCAGCATTTGCATTTCCCAAAGTGTGTTCCAAGAACCCTAGTTAGGGAAACATTTCATGTCAGTATTTCTCAGTGTGCAGATCATCTGCATCTGAAATACCTGGGCTGTTAAAGTACAGGCTCCAGGGCTGCTTTTGAGGGGCTTGGTAACATGACTTTTCAACGATTTCTCAGAGTCATTCATATGTACTTTGGGAAAAAGGGGTCTACTAAATTTGTGAATTACTTTGGTTTTTCCTTTCTCTCTCTCTCTTTTTTTTTTGAGACGGAGTCTCACTCAGTCGCCCAGGCTGGAGTGCAGCGTTGCGATCCTGGCTCACTACAACCTCCACCTCCCGAGTTCAAACGATTCTCCCACCTCAGCCTCCCAGTAGCTGGGATTACAGGCGTCCACCACGAGGCCCGGCTAAATTTTTTTTGAATTTTTAGTAGAGACAGGTTTCACCATTTTGGCCAGGCTGGTCTCGAATGCCTGACCTCAAATGATTTGCCCTCCTCGGCCTCCTAAGGTGCTGCGATTACAGGCGTGAGCCACCGCGCCCATCCCTTTTCTCCTTTAAAAAATTTTTTTTTTGTTTAAACAAATGTGCACCGTGATGTTTCAACAAGTAAGACAAATGCCATGAATGTGAAAGCGTTTGCAATATATCACATTTAGAAAGGCGGGGAGGTGAATTAGACAGAGGTGAGTCATTCTAATTAAACAATCAGTAACTTCACGACAAGTTGATTTGCAGCATCAGAAGTGTCCATTTCAGTTTCTTTTCTCTTGGTGATCAGGGGTCCCACATTGTCTCCAGTCTGTTCGTTGTGTTTTGTGTGAGACCCATCGCAGAATGGGAACTTTTTGGACCTCCATCAACGGCAGTACACAGCTTTATCTCCCAAATCCTCCATGTAAATAGCATGTACTACCTTGGGGTTGCCTTTCTGGGTGTAAAGGTTTATCATAGCTAAATATCAATGATCTTTAACATAAAATCTTTTGTAAGCTAGATAACCAATTGGAGCTGTCCCAGCAGCAACGATAACTGCTACGATCCATTCATCTCGTTCGCTGGAACTGGAAGTCAGACTCACGGCGGCGCTGTCGCTTGCAAAGCGTGTGCACTAGGATACCGAGCACAAACGGGTGCGCACAGCCCGCGGGAGTTAAGGTGCCAGCAGCACACTAAGGGCACCGACTCCGCGCTGCTCCCGCTGAAATACTTTCTTGTCTTACAGACTAAATTAGCAAATTAAAGGATCCGAAAAGTCCTGTAGTAGAGACCTATTAAACTTTTTAAACCCAGGATTTTCTCAAATTGTTTGATTTTCCAGTTTGTTTTTGTTTTTGTTTTGAGAGAGAGTCTCTCTCTTGCTCAGGCTGGAGTACAGTGGTGCCATCTCGGCTCACTGCAACCTGTGTCTCCCTGGTTCAAGCTATTCTCATGTCTTAGCCTCCCAAGTAGCTGGAACTACAGGTGTGGGTCACCATGCCCAGCTAATTTTTTGAATTTTTAGTGGAGACAGGGTTTCACCATGTTGCCCTGGTGTCAAACTCCTGGCTTCACGTGATCCGTTTACCTAGGCCTCTGAAAGTGCTGGGATTACCGGTGTGAGCCCCACCGCTTCCCACCTCAGATTGTTTGATTACAGAATTCTTTTCTTTGGAGGAATATCTGTTATTTGATCAAATACTATTGGGAAAGATTACTCTGATAGTATAATAACTGCAGATTGTCATAATTGCTTGTTAGCTTGATACTGAGTTACTGTAGTGTCTTTTTATAAGCATTAGATATAGATCTGAGTGTGAATCCTGAATTTTGTACTGTTGGTTCAGTTACCTAGCAGTCATATTCTCTTAATCCCAAGGG
The DNA here is from genome assembly GCA_028533165.1 of Leontopithecus rosalia. Taxonomy (NCBI): domain Eukaryota; kingdom Metazoa; phylum Chordata; class Mammalia; order Primates; family Cebidae; genus Leontopithecus; species Leontopithecus rosalia. The sequence continues at coordinate 8,752 of JAPYYA010003498.1, read as the reverse complement.
AAACAGAGCGAAAGCGTGAGTTAATACCAGAAACATTGCTAGAAAAATAAACAAGCGTTTCTGATACCATCACAGTATATGAAGAGTGACGTATGCGAATACTTCTGGCAATGTGTTTTGCCCAGACATTCTGCCTCCTCACTCTACACCTCCATAGACACAGTTGCCATTTAACAACAGACTATACAGAGGGAGGAGCAAGGAGCGCCAGAAATGGAGATCAAGTAGAACAATGGAAAAGAAGTAAACACACTTGTGCAGGAAATTGGAAGGAAGTGAAGTAATTCTTCACTCTGCAGCAGAAGTTGGTGAAAGGCAAACCCAGTTTTTGCTTTCCACCATTCTCCCGTTAGGCATAAACACCACAGAGCCAGGCAGTAAAGAAATGATAAGGGAGGACTGAACTTTGGGGCTTCTCTCTGGGGTGGGACTGCCTTTTGCTTGTCCCTCTAGTGAGGGACAAAGATGGGTCCAGAGTGAAGGAAGCAGGGCACAGATTAGCTGGAGGGAGACAGATAAGGAGACCTCTGGGTTTCCTTTCAAATCGCTTGCGTTGATTCACCACGACAGAGAAGGAGGCCAAATCCTGGACTCACTCATCCTGTCCTGAGGCATTTACTATCTCCATGCTTTTACATGCCTCGTCTCCTTTGTTCCTTTGTTCCCCCTTCATTCCTTTTTTCTCTTTCTTTCCTTTTTTCCCTTTTTTCTTCATTTCCCCTTCCCTCCCTCCTTCCCTCCCTCCTTTCTTCCTCCCTCCCTCCCTCTCTTCCTCCCTTCTTTCTCTCTCTTTTCTCTCTTTCTGTCTTTCCTTCTTTTCTTTCCTTTCTCTCACCATTACCTATGCTGGAGTGCAGTGGCCTGAACATGGCTCACTGCAGCCTCTACTTCTGGGGCTCAAGAGATTCTTCTGCCTCAGCTTCCTTAGTAGCTGGTAGTACAGGTGCACACCACCACACCTAGCTAATTTTTTTTTTTCTTGTAGAGACAAGTCCTTGCCATCTTGCCCAGACTTGCCTGGAACTCCTGGGCTCAGGCCATCCTGCTACCTTGGCCTCCCAAAGTACTAGGATTACAGGCATGAGCCACTGCATCTGGCCTGCCTCCTTTGTTTCAAATGCCTTTACCTTGTTTTCTCCCACTATGTGCCAATGGACCTTCGCTTATTTTGCTAGCTTAACCTCATCATGTTATACTAATGGTATGCAGTGAGATTGGGAGCTTTTTGAAGGGCAGAGATACTGTCTTATTTGTCTTGAGTATCTTGCACTAGACTCAGCTTCTAGCATGAAACAGCTTTTCAATCAATGTTTGTGGTAGCCAGGGAGATCAGAAATCTCAACAAGATGCCTCTGAATAATCTTCAGAGTACTCATCTAGAGTTCATTTGTATAGAATGTTAGAGCAGGAGGCTGTCTGTAGACCCTCCTCATTTTACAAATAGGGCAGTGACAGTTCACATGAGAAGCAAGTGGTGAACTAAGACTCAGACCTCTTCGCTCTCAGTCCTGTGTTCTTTTGACTCCCCCAAGGTGGCTTGTATAAGTAAAAAAAGAAAAAAAAACCCCACACTATCCAATGCTGCATAACCTTTTATAAATTGTAGTATAAAGCAACATTTCATTTAATATTTGCATCAGTGAAAAATGCGGAGACATTGAGCTGGAAAATGATTTAAGGAGGATGTTTTGCCCCCACATAGAATTTGTTCCATTTCTGCTTTTACTCCTTGAATTTTTGCATCCCATTGTGTGTCTTTCTAATTCTTGGCTTAGCTTGGAAGCTGCAGTTAAAAAATGCTGGGTGAGAAGCTATTCTCCTGGTACTTTCAACTTTATTGGAAAGAGAAGGTCTCATAAATCACATAAGGGAACTGGGGCCTGTAGGATTGCTTAGTTGCCAAGTGAATGCTGATTGATTGCTTTGGAAAATATGTACATTTTCCAGGAGCTTATCTGAAATGAAATAAAGATTCATACTTTCTCAGACTGAGCTCCTGCTCCACCAAATTTCAGTCATGATCTGCTCATTTTAATTCAGTGAAAGGGCAGTTAAGTGAACAGCGTAAGCATTAGAAGTGTAGTAAAAAAATGTGAACAGCAAAGCACAAATATTATTTCAAACGGAGAAAGGTTTGGAACAACAAAAATGTTCCTAAATAAACAAAAAATTAGAGCCAGATTTAGGTTCTATGTCTCATGTTGACTTAAACTTCTTTCTAATAATGGTCGGTCATATCAGAGTGGAGAAATTGTTGAGAAAACCATGTTATCAGATGGTTTATCTGATTCATATCAGAAAGCAGTGTGAATTAGCATTTCAGGAGAACTGAAATTGTATGTGTCCACAGACAGCAAAATTCAATGGAAGGAAAACCTTTGGAGCTTAATTCTTTGAGGTCACAGAATCTGTGAAAATCTATGAAAGCTGTGAACCTCCTCCCCATAAAAATTCACATATACATGAAAGCTTTCAGACCCATGATGCCCATAGGGCACTGGGATCCTATGTTAATTACCTCTTATTTAGCTATTTTCCCTAGAATTTCTGGTTTCTTGATGTGGTAGATCTGCTGGGCTGGCACCTGGAACTTCCAACCCCTTTGCGCACATGCCCTGTAGGGCCAGGTTGTAGCAAAAAAGAAAAAAAAAAAAGAAAGAGAAAGAAGGACAGATCATCCACTGTGAGGCTGATTCAGTTTTACTCAGGGTGAGTAGAAGTGGCCTTAATCCCCTACAGATTTCCTTTACTTTGTTTTTGTGTAGAGGAATCATCTGGCGGAGATTTAAAATTTTCTCAGCACTTAGTTATACTTTCCTTTTTAGTACGTCTGAAAGGAAAATGCAAACTTTTCATTGGACTGACTTGGTAACTTGTTTCAGTGGTAGGCTAGGTTCAAAATTGCTCCATCGCCATTTAACAGATGATTACAGTTTGTGTGGGTAGCAAGTTCTGCTTTATTATGGAGGTACACAGTTTAACAGATTTTTCTAGTCTTTATTCATTACCATTTCATCTGAATTCATCTCTAGTGAACTATGAAATTCTTCTTTTTGTATTATTAGCCCAGCAAACATGATGATGCATTCCTGAACAGACATGGGAAAGGCAGGTGGATAATAACAGTCTACAGTGCTTTCTGTTTATCCAGAAATCTGCCATCCCCAGGAGGTTGACATATCATCCCATATTTAATCTGCCATCCATACTTTATGTAAAAATAATAATAATAATAATAATAATGATAATCATTTAGACTTATATAGTCACTTTCATCTAGGGTGTCTCAAAGCTTTACAAACACTAATTAATTCTCCTGGTCTCCCTGTGAACTAGGTAAAGCCCATTTTACAGGTGAGGCAATTGAGGCACAGAAAGGAAGAATGACTTTCTCAAGGCCCTTGGGTACTGAATGACAGAGAGCTCTGTAATTCTAGTGTCTAGAGCCAGCTGCCTCTTCTGGGTGAGTGAGTGGGAGGGACCACACCAGAAAAGGTCTTCTAGGACTTAGTTACCTAAACCCTAGTAGTTACCTAAACCCTACATAGAAGCTCTGGGAGAGTTTCCAAAGTATGTGCTTTTTCATCCCCAGCACAAACAGGCACAGCCTGTGAGTGGTTGTTTTTGAGGTCTAAGCAGTAGAGGTGGAGTTAAAGTTGGCTGTCATATATCTTTGGATAGGAAGGAAAAGTAAAGAACGTGGGCAGAGAATTGCATTTTAAGTGCATGCTGCTGAGATGTATCAGCCTACTCTACACTGAATCAGAGTAGAGTCAGACTTTTGACATGTTTAATTCCATCCCACTATATGAACCATTTGATATGTACATAACAAGGATAAAGTGATTAAAGAGAGTCCAGTATGTAATTGGCAACGTACCTAATGGACACTAGCTTCTCACTGTTTTCAGTCTTTTTAGTTTTAGCGAATCCTTGAAATTCTCCCAAATGAGTGGTGCTGAATTCCAGGGAAGATGATGTTTAATGAGTGCTTTTCTCTCTCTCTCTCTCTAATTGCGAGAAGAAATAGACAAATGAGGGCTTATCAAATGTTAATATGCATACCAGTCACCTAGGGATCTGTGAAAATACAGATTGTGGCTCAGTAATTCTGAAGTAGGGCCCAAGATTGGGCTTCCAGGTGATGTCCATGCTAATGGTCCCTATAGCATGCTCTCAATAGCAAGACCCTACACTACTGTTTATATTCTGATGAACTTATTCCCACAACATACTGCTCTGGAGGAACCTTCAATCAATTGCAGTGAGGCTTGGGCTTAGAGGACCAAGGCCTGGTTTGGAAAAGTGCTTCTGCTCCTTATTATCTAAAAGGTTTGGGACCCCAAATCTTTTGGAACCTTAGTTTTCATTAAATGAAGATCGTTAATTTCTCCTTTGCAGATTTGTTATGTAGATGAATAAAATAACCCAGTTGGAAGAGTCTGGCACACGCTAGCTGGATGTGGTGGCTCAGGCCTGTAATTCTAGCACCTTGAGAGGCCAAGACGGGCTGATTACTTGAGGTCAGGAGTTCAAAACCATCCTGGCCAACATGGTGAAACCCCATCTCTACTAAAACACACAAAAAATTAGCTGAGCATGGTGGCAGACACCTGTAATCCTAGGTACTTGGGAGGCTGAGGTGAGGAGAATCACTTGAACCCGGGAGGCGGAGGTTGCAGTGAGCCAAGATCTTGCCACTGCATTCCAGCCTGGGCAACAGAGTGAGACTCCGTCTCAAAAAAAAAAAAAAGTCTGGCACATGCTGTAACCTCACAAGTGATTCATTCTCTGGGATCCCCAATTTACCCTGTCTGGTTACATTTCCTAACAAATACTTTATTGTTTTCCCTCTAAATCTGCTTAACCAATAACTACATTTTATGTATCTTGGCTTTTTCCTATTGTTTTACCCCTAGATTCTTTCTCTTAAACATGTATAAGCCAAAATCAAATGTCAATATGTGTGTCAATATCAAAATGCTTTTCTTGAGCTCATTTCTTGTCTTGTTAACTATTATAACATTCCTCTGCCTTAGTGGGTTCCAACTTGATCTAGGCCATGCAACAGGAGTGAGATTGTATGGTATTCATTTAGTAAATAAGTATTTATTGAACACCTACTATGCGATGTCCTTATGCCCTGGGTATACCACTGAGAATAAGACAGACACTTTCTGGTTTTTCATATTGTTTTTGTTGCCTCTGTTTACCTCTTTGAGCCACAGTGAAGTCTTGCTTTAATTCTCCATTTATTGATGAAGACTTTCATTTTCTTCTAGTTTCATTTTTGTCTCTTCCTCTTGCCCACACTTATACTTTAGATCTTTTTCCTTTGAATCTATCAGACTGACTAAAGACTCTTTACAAAACTCATTTTGTGTGAAATGATTTTGATTTTTAATAAAAAGCAACATTGAAAGTTAAGCTTAGTATATGCATAGGAAAAAATGCAATAACATACACCTCACTGTTAACATTGGAACCGATAAGAGGAAACTCTCACATTTATCTTTATGTACTTTGGCATTTTGGGAGAAAAACATCCCCCTTATAGTCAGCAAGTTATATTCTGTAACACAGAAAAGAAAATGAGAGAAAGTATGGGCCAGGAGTGGTGGCTCACACCTGTATTCCCAGCACTTTGGGAGGCTGAGGCGGGCAGATCACCTGAGGTCAGGAGTTCGAGACCAGTCTGGCCAATGTGGTGAAAACCTGCCTCTACTACAAAAAAAAACCCTAAAAAAATTAGCTGGGCATGGTGGCATGCGCCTGTAATAGGTACTCGGGAGGCTGAGGCAAGAGAATCGCTTGAACCTGGGAGGTGGAGGTTGCAGTGAGCTGAGACTCCAGCCTGGGTGACAGAACCAGACTCTGTCTCAAAAAAAAAAAAAAAAAAGGTAGGAGTTAATGGACAACCAAAGAAAGGATGAAGAAAAATGAAAATGAAACTTACAATCTTCAGATTTTCTCACATTCCCACCTGCAGTTTTATGTCTCAATTGCTGGATCTGTTAGGTTTCAAATCACTGGTGTGTAAACCCATCTTCCTGGGATTACGCAGTGTCAAGAACACTGTTGGCATGAAGGCAATACGAATAGTAAAGCAAGCAGAGGCATTTTTACAAGAGACGGCACTACCCAGATGGATTTTGATAAGGTTGGTATGTACCCCAAGAGGTCATAATTAACCACATCAAAGAAGGAGTGGCTTCGTAAGCAAATGGACTTTATCTTGCCATCTGCCAAAAAAATGTACCAAATGCTCTTACTTTGTTAAAAAATATCTGCAGTTTTGGAACCAAGTCTTCATAACTTTGAACTGATGAACACGATTGAAGAAACGGTTTTGTTACGTACACATTTGACCTCTCAGTCTTTATTTGGCACCTTGCTTGTCTTATGTCTTCGCTTGGACACATCATCTACAATTTACATAAATGAGAAAGTATTGGGTCATGGCTTAATTGGGAACAGAGAGGAGTTATCTGATAAAAACAGAGCTGGAAGAATTTAATTTTTCTACCTCAAAGTCAATTTTCATCCTATCAGCTGACATACTGGAGTGAGTAGTTGTTAGAGAATTGAACGTAGGCAAAACTGTGTTAGAATTTAGGTAGGACTGAACCTGGTTTCGGACTGAAATCCTCTGGTGAGATTTTTGCAGATTGAGCTTGATTTAATTGGCCAACTTTGGAATTAATTTAAAACAACAACAACAACAACAACAAGCACAAACCCCTCTCCAAGTGTCTCTAATGTGTAGCCAGGAGAGTTACTTCTGGGACCGAGCCAGCCTTATAAGAGGTCTTTGGACTACACAGCTTTTAATTAGAGACCATATGGTTCTCTGACGGAAAAATAGATACTATTCAAATGTATTCTTCCTTGTGATTTTTGTTTTCAGGTACATTTGAAAAATAATCATAGATGTAAATGAATAGATTGGAATAGCCCAAGAAACTACTGAACATTTAGAATTGTGTTTCAGCCTTGGTACTGTTACTTTACATGCATAAAGCTCTAATATTATATTTATCTGTAATTAAGACTTATTTCTTAAATGTTATTTAATGAAGCATTTTGTCTTTTATTTCTGCAATAATTATTAAATTATCAATCTTTTTCAAATGCAGAATAAAAATTTGCTTGTCCTTGACTGTAAGTTTTTGGCTAACACTGGAGTTTCACCGGGAGCATCTTCCTTCGATCCTTTGCCTGCCTCTCCTTATTGGCGGTGCCACACTTGTTAGACACACCTCTACTGTTTTTCTTAGATTTAATAAAGGCGTTGGAGGATATTCTTGCTGTTTTGTGGTTTTTACTCTATTTTTTCGTTTCCAACATGACTTGGGGATATTTTTGTCTATGCTGTTCCCTTCTCCACCCTTTTTCAGGGAGTTCTGGGCACAGCATTTTAGAATATAGAGATAAACCAGAATGTGCCTCATCATACACTATCCACATGTCAAAAGATCTGAAAAACATATTGGGTGATGAGCATTTGAAGGAAATGAAGGCAATTGTACAAAGAAACTATGATGTGAAATTATATGGTAAATGATAACTTCCTTAATACATTTTCTTTCTCAATAAAATGAATTGTCCTTTTTAATTAAAGAAAACCCAGATCCTCCAAGGCCCTAACCCTGTTCCTTGATATGCAACTTCCTTTAGGTCAGGAATGATACTCATCATTCACCTATGTTGCCAGTGCCTCTGTCCTATTCATGATCGATAGGAGTAATAATTGATCAAAGCACTCTTTCCGGCTTGAATCTGGATGTGGCTTCAGGCAGTCACTACTAATTGATTGGTATTGGTGTTAAAGATGACATTATGTGTAATCCCTACCTTAAAGGTCTCTTGCTAATTACTGCTGCCAGGAGGATAATTCTGCCCTTTAACACCAAGGGAGCTTCATGATCTGTATTTAAATAAATTTCCTGCAATACCCAGATAATAGTTGAGACAAGATCAGAATATTTATTAAGACTCTAATTAAGTCTAAGTCACTAACAATGTGGAAACAGAATAATATAAAACTAGATAGTGTTGCCTGTTCTTCCCTAACCCAGCCTGGGATCCTCTAGCAGGAGACCTCTTTGTATGTCTCCCGATTTTCCTCCATGAGAAAGAGAGAATTTTAAACTCCGAAGCCTTTGGAATAGCTCAGAATCTTCAGGATTTAAAAATTCAGATCCTCAATTTTTAAGTCCTGAAGATTCTGAGCTTTTCCAAGAAAATGAGGCCCCGAGAGAGGAATTGCTCTATTTGTTGCTTTCTGAATTCTAGGTGAACTGCCTGATATTTCTGAGGACTGGCAACAGAAGCTTTATATGACATGTCTTTATTATTTTATTTTATTTTATTTTATTTTTTTTTAGGGAAAGAAAGAAAAAAAATGGGTAAAGGAGAGGAAGAAAGAGGAAGAGAAAGAGGGAGGGTGAACGAAAATATTGCTTTATTCTGAAAAAAATGGGTATTAATAATGACCAATCAATGTTTCATTTAAACCTATGAGTAGGTGTGATGTGGTATTGACAAGGATGTATATTTTGTGTATTTGAAGTGAAGAGCTCTGTAAATATTTATTAAGTTTACTTGTTCCGGATCTGAGTTCAAGTCCTTGATACCCTTATTAATTTTCTGTTTCATTGAATCTAAGTCTCTATGTATCTGGGTGTTAGGATCGTTAACTCTTGTTGTTGCATTGATCCTTTTACCATTGTATCTTTGTTGCTTTAAAATA
>JAPYYA010003497.1:0-12794 GCA_028533165.1 Leontopithecus rosalia | reverse complement strand
CAGCTGTATAGTATAGTCCACTGTGTACATGTGTCACACAATCTGTTAATCTGTCGATAAGCACTTGGGTTGTTTTCCTAACTCGGCTATTGTGAATAATGGTAACATGAATATAGGAGTGCAAATATCTCTGACAAACTAATTTTCTATCCTCTGAGTACATATTCAGAAGTCGAGTAGCTGAACCATCTGGTAATTCTATTTTTTATTTTATATTATTTTTGAAACATCTATTCTATGACTCCGAAAGCAAAAGCACAGGCTACAAAAGCACAACAAAACAACAATTGGATTGCACCACATCAAACTAAAAAGTTTCTGCACAGCAAAGGAAACAATCACCAGAGTGAAGAGATAACCCACACTTGGAGAAAATACCTGCAGCTCACGTATATGATAAAGGGTAAATAGTAAATGCATACAAACAACCCAAGCTACTTAACAACAACAAAAATCAAAGAAGTCTATTAAAATTGTCAAAGAATCTGAATTTACATTTCTCAGAAGAAGGCAGTCAAATGGCCAACAACTCTATATTTAATTTTATTTATTTATTTTGAGATGGAGTCTGACTTTGTCACCCAGGCTGGAATGCAGTGGTGCTATCTCAGCTCACATAAACCATCCCTTGGGTTAAGCAAATCTCATGACTCAACCGCTCTAGTAGCTGGAATTACAGGTGTGCACTACTACACCCAGCTAATTTTTGAACAACTGAATGCTTACTACCAATCATCAAAGAAATGTAATATTAAAACCTATAATAAGCCCTCCTCTCACAAATATTAGAATGTTAGAATTATCATAAGGATGAAAGATGAAAGTGTTCTTGAGAATGTAGAGCAAAGAGAATCCTTGTGCAGTGTTGGCAGAAATGTAAATTAGTATTTTAAATTATTAACATGATCATTTCTTTTTAATTCAATGTTTTATTTTACTTTCAGATGTATTAATGAGGTGTTTTCTGTCAGTCAAAGTTCAATGAGAATGTCCTTAGTTAGCTTAAATTAATATAAACAGGAGCATTTTCATAAGCTCAAAATGTATACACTAGATTCCAAACATTTGTTAAATTAATGGCACTGGTTCAAAAAATGTACTAGGTGAAAAATGCATTATGGTTATTTTTTCTGCTAAGCTTTTGGACCCAGATGAACTTTTAAATTTGTTTTATTTAATGAATTGCATAATTATACTTAAAAAAAATTAGGCTGGTTGCCGTAGCTTTGACCTGTAATCCCAGCATGTTGGGAGGCTGAGGCAGGTGGATCATGAGGTCAGGAGTTTGACATGAGCCTGGCCAAGATGGTGAAACCTTGTCTCTAGTAAAAAAAAAAAAAAGAAATTGTCATGTGTGTTGGCAAGTGACATAGTCTCACCTACTTGGGAGTCTGAGGCAAGAGAATCACTGAATCTGGGAGGTGGAGGTTGCAGTAATCTGAGATCATGTCACTACATTCAGTACTGGGTGACAGGATAATAATACATCACAAAAAGCAAAGAAATAGAGAAGGGTGGGGGTGAGGGAGTGAAAGAGGGAGGGAGGGAAGGTGAAAGGAAGGAAGGAAGGAAGGAAGGAAACAAAAATTACTAATACAAAGTCACAGGAGAAAAATCAATTTTATTGAAAACTACTCCCACGATCTTGCTGTTTATAATATTTTTAATGGAAGAGTATCTTTAAAACGTCACATTCAGCATCTTTATTCATTGTTCTGTGATAGTACATATGTATATTTTGTGAATATTTCATACTTTGTTGAATGAAAATTACCCATCTATTCCAAGAATATTTCCTTAGCGGCTTCTTTTTATTCTTTTAATTGAGTTTTCTTTAGATGTTTACATAATATCACAGTGACTCTGGCTAATTTTTAGTATGTCTTTACAATACTTTTTCTGACTTCCTTGGGTGTAAATAGTGATAGAAGAGACACATAAAAGAAAACCTTAATAAGTAGATTATGATGACGTGTATGGCAACTAACGTGTAACAACAATTCAGTAAAGTTTCCCCTCTATAGAATATAAATGCGAATATCATGATCACATTTTCTAAAAACGGAAACCTGTAGTGTAGAATTCTATGGCTCCACCTGTCTCTTCTGTCAAATATTTTCTCATTTGACAACTGCAGTTTCACTGCTGCCCAGCAGGAGAAATTAATGGCAGCATATAGTAGTGCGATGACGAGAAGCATCAGTACTGTACCCACCACACTGGAATTATATTCTGTGCTGCTAGGAAGATGAGCTCGACTTTTCCAAAACTCCAGCCATGGCGCCAACACTGATGCAAAATAATATGACCAATAGAAGGGGTAGGCTCTTCAGTTTCAGAGATGCAGCAAATAATGCCAGAGCCACTGCACGTGAGATAATTTCTAAGAAACGCCATATTATCACATAGAAAAGTTCCATTGGCGGTAGCTTAATGGTAGTATCATCATTGCGGATTTAGATGGCTAGTATACTGCAGAGAATTCCCCCATAAGTTCCCCCATAAGTAGCTGGTAACAGGCAACATGTCATCAGCAAGGCTATTAAAGATAAACATAAAAATGTTAGAAAATATTTTTTGTTAGTAATGTTCACTTTCTCTTCTAACCTTGTGGTTTAAGATCTATTTATCTCCACTCAGCTCCTTTAGAAAATCATTTACTTACAAAATAATAATAATAATAATAATAAAAGCTTTGTTAATCTTTTATTACTAGGAATATTTATATATGCAATACATACATTACACCTGGGAAAAACAAATAAACTAATACATGCATACCTACATTTCTACATGTATATACACATCCCCTCAAAGGGAAGACTGGAGAAGAAATATGAGAGACGTTCAGATGGACGCTGTAAGATGTGACAGCACATAGAAAGCAGTCTCAATTAAAAAATAATAAAATTACCTGAATTAGACATTGATTGAAAAGATGGAAGTTAAGAGTGTAAAATACGAAGTTAGAGTGTAAAGTAGCGGCCAATGTAACATAAACTGTGTTTTACACTATGGTGATAATAGAAAACAAGAAATAAGCTGTGGAGTTAACGTAAATCTTGGAAGTGAAGCTGACAGATTTTGCTGAGTGATGGAATACAAGGTACTAGAGAAACAGAAAATCTAAAAGTTCCAGAAATTAAGAAGTGAGTGTGTGCATATGTGTGTTTGTGTCTATTAATGTAATTTTATCAGAAAATTCTTCATGAGCAAATTTACTTTAATTTCAACATTGTTCTTTTAATAATTAGACAAATAAGCACATGGAAGAAAGCCTAAGTTATGAAGTAGTTGCATAGTCTGTTTAAACAATTTTGTTCTGTATTCAGTTGAAAGAGTAAAAACTCATTGCACATATACACGCAGGTAGAGGTGAGTTGATCACTCAAGCCCAGGAGTTCAAGACTGATCTTGGAAACATGTTATAAACCTGTTGCTACAAAATTTAGCCAGGCATGGTGGCACATGACTCGAGTCCCAGTTATTCAGCAGATTGAGCTGCGAGGATTCTTGATCCCAGGAAATAAGCATAGGACTTTGTCTTGGGATTGATATTTGCCTGTCTTCTCACCCTAGCACTTTGGGAGGTTAATACCAAGGGGAAAGCTTCCAGACCCACCCCAGTAACTAGATGAGAAATTGGCTTCAGCAAAATGTACTCCAGTTCCAGTCAATAGTTTTACTGCTTGACTAACGTGACCTCAGGCCTGAATAAATCTGAGACAAAAAAGGAGATACTTTACTTGGTACTCAGAAACAAATTCTTGGTAAAAAATCAAATCAGCAATGAAAAGTCACCTTTTAAAGAATAGCCCAGGAACCCAATGGATTCACTCTGCATTCTACCTACCCCTGAAATAGAACTCCTGCCAATTCATTTTAATCTAGCCAAAAAGAAAAAAAAAGATATGTAAACTGTTTCATTCCATTGGGCGGGTCAAGCTGATTTCAAAAACAGACAAGGACACAACAAAAAAGACAAAAAACTACAGGCCAATATTCCTGAATGACATAATGTAAAAATCCTCACCAAAATACTGGGAAACTGACTTATAATGCACATTTAGAATCCTTCACCAAGATCAAGAGACATGACAGGAATGCAGGAATGGTTTAATACACAAGAATCATTAAATGTCATACATTACATGAACAAAATAAAAGAAAAACAAAATCTAGGCAGTCATTTCAATAAATAAAAATAGCATTTGACAAAATTCAACATCTTTTAAAAACAACATCTATTAAGAACTTATACAAAGAATAATTGCAACTCAACATAACAAATAACAGACAAGAATAACCAAATAATTCAATACATGAAAAACCCACAGCTAACATCACACTCGATGGGACTTAAAAGTAGAAGAGTTTTCTGCAAAGATCTGAAAGAACAACAGGATGTTCACTTTAACTGGTTAAATACAATACTGGAAGTTTTTTAATAAATGTAACACGGGAAGTTTTTACCAACAGCATTTAGACAAAAGAAATTTAAAAACAGGTACCCAAATTGGAAAGAAAGACATAAAATTATCCATATTTATTAATGACATAATGTGGAAATTCCTAAAAATACCTCTAAAAAGCAGGTAGAACTAATTTAGAAAATCAGTACAGTTTCAGTTAACAAAATCAATATACAAAATTAAGTAGCATTTCATACATGAATAGCAAAGTATTTATTAAAAAAGAAACTCAAGGAAACAATCCCATTTACAATAGCTTTGGGAAAAAACAAACAACCTTAAAAGTAAATTTAACCAAGGAGGTATAAAAAATGCATTCTGAAAACTAGGAAACATTAGCAAAAAATTAAAAGAACATAAATAAATTGAAAGTTATTTATGTTCACAGATTGGAAAAAGTAATATGGCTTAAATGTTTATATGACCCCAAAAGGTCTACAGATTCCATGCAATCTCTATTAAAACACTAATGACATTTTTCACAGAAATAAAAAAAATACTAAATTAATATTAAAACATACACACACACACACACACACACACACACACACACACACAAACCCTGAATACCCAAAGCAACACAGAAGATGATTGTGGGGTTGGGGAGTCAACCCACAAAGCTGGAGGCATCACAATGCTATAAAACCAATACAACAGAACACACTGAGCAATAATAAATCCACACATGTATAGCCAGCTGATATTCTACAGAGGTGACAAGAACACAAAATGAGAAAATGTCAGTCTCTTCAATAAGTGGTTCTGGTAAAACAAAAGAGCTACACACAGAAAAATAAAATTAGAACCCTATCTCTTACCACATATAAAAATTTACTCAAATGGATTTAAAAACCTATACAGTGGTATCACCTATAGTTCTACCTACTTGGGGGATCACCTGAGTCAGGAAGTTCAATGCTGTAGAATGCCACACTCATGCCACTGTACTCTGGCCTAGGCTATGTAATGAGACCTCATCTGTAAAAATACATTTAAATAAACAATTAAAATAAAGATGTAATGAAAACCCCAAACTGTCACACTACTAGAATAAAACACAAACACATTTAATGACCTTGGTCTTGGAAAGAATTTTCTTGGATCAGACCTCAAAATCACAAGCATAAAAACCACAGACAAATGAGGTTACATCATGCTATAAAGCTTTCATACAGAAAAAAAAATAATAGTAATAACCAGAGTAAAATAATGAGAGCAAATATTTGCAAACTATACATCAGACAAGCGGTTAATTGAAATATATAAGGAACTAAAAACAGATTGAAAAGCAAGAAAACAAACAAATACTGCATAACCTCACTTACAATTGGGAGCAAAATGATAGAAACACGTGGACATATAGAGGGGAACAACACACAGTGGTCTGTCAAAGGGTAGAGAGTGTTAGGAGGGAGAAAATCAGGGAAAACAACTAATGGGACCTAGCCTTAATACCTGGGTGATGAAATAATCTGTATAACAAACCCCCATCACATGAGTTTAACCTGTATAACAAACCTGCATATGTACCCCTGAACCTCCCAACAGAAGTTAAACTTTGAAAATTAGAAAGAAAAAAAAACTCAGTATTAAAAAATTATGTCTGTTAATAGGCTTTCCTCAAAAGGCATTATTCAGAAAAAGACACATGGTCAGCTTCATGGCTCACATCTGTAATCCCAGACCTTTGGAAGGCTGAGGCAGTCTAATCACCTGAGGTCAAGAGGTCGAGACCAGCCTGGCCAACATAATGGAATGGTGGTCATTAAAAAATCAGGAGGCAACAGACGTTGGAGAGGATGTGGAGCAATAGGAACACTTTTACACTGTTGGTGTGATCGCAAATTAATTCAACCATTGTGGAAGACAGTGTGGCAATTCCTCAAAGATCTAGAAACAGAAATATTATTTGACCCAGCAATCCCATTACTAGGTATATACTCAATGGACTATGAATCATTCTATTATAAAGATGCATGCACACATGTATATTGTGGCGCTTTTCACAAATCCCCATCAATGAGAGACTGGATAAAGAAAATGTGGCACATATACACCATAGAATACTATGCAGTCATAGAAAAGACCACCCCACTTGGTTAAATATCACAGTTATCTCTTAGTCTGTCTCTTACTTGAATTATTCCTGAGGCATTTAATCTCAATGTCCTGGTTATCTCTTCCTGTACAATGCATTTTTGAATGGTATGATGAGTCCCAAATTTATATCTCCAGACTGTCTCTTACCAAAGCCCATATCATATATGACTCTATTGTACATACTCACGTTTAACAGGCAATTTGAAATCAAGGTGGTCTTACTATAGAATATACGGATTTGCATCAATTATTAAGTATATGTTGGGTGAATATATGATGCGAATCCGCTTCAAGGCTATCATTATCGACCTTGGCCCACCTCCACACCAGTTGTTGGAAACATCTGTATTGTGAATAATGCTGCTCTACTAACATTCATATACAAATTACCATAAATATACCTATATTCTAGACACCTATGGTAAATGTATGTCCAATCTTATGAAAAATTACCACAGTGCCTTCTTTCTTTTCTTTTTCTTTCTTTCTCTCCCTCCCTTTGTTTCTTTCTCTTTCTTTTTCCTTTCCTTTCTTTCCTTTCTCTTTGCTTCCTTCCTTCCTTCTTTCACTCCTTCCCTCCTACCTTCCTTTCTTTCTTCCTTTTTAGAAGGAGTCTCACTCTATCACCAAGCTGGAGTGCAATGGCATGATCTACGCTCACTGCAATCTCTATCTCCTGGGTTCAAACACGTCTCCTACCTCAGCCTCCCCAATAGCTGCAACTACATGCCCACATCAGCAAACACCAGGTAATTTGTGTACTTTTAGTAGAGACAAGGTTTTATAAAAAAGTCACCTGGGATTCCTAGAGACTTAATTGAAGCTGTAGGTCAAATGTGGAGGGTTGTTATCCAATCCATGAATATGAGGTATCTTTTCATTGATTTCAGTGTTCTTTTTTTTTTTTTTTTTTTTTTGAGACGGAGTTTCGCTCTTGTTACCCATGCTGGAGTGCAATGGCCCGATCTCGGCTCACCACAACCTCCGCCTCCTGGGTTCAGGCAATTCTCCTGCCTCAGCCTCCTGAGTAGCTGGGATTACAGGCACGCGCCACCAGGCCCAGCTAATTTTTTTTATCTTTAGTAGAGACGGGGTTTCACTATGTTGACCAGGATGGTCTCGATCTGTTGACCTAGTGATCCACCCGCCTCGGCCTCCCAAAGTGCTGGGATTACAGTGATTTCAGTGTTCTTAAACTTATTTCAGCAATATTTTAGAGTTCTTAGATTATAACTTTTGCACAATTGTTAAATTTACTCCTCAGTATTTCATTCTTCTGCTGTCTTTGTAAAGTGTTTTTTTAGTCTCATTTTATTTTTGGTTGGTCAAGATGGTATTGATCTCTTGACCTTGTTATCCGCCCAACTTGGCCTCCCAAAACGTTGGGATTACAGGTTTGAGCCTTCAACAGAGCAAATAGACAACCACAGAGTGGGAGAAAATATTTGCAAACTATGCACCTGACAAAGGACTAATATTCAGAACCTACAAGGAACTCAAAAAGAAACAATAAGCCCATTTAAAAGTCAGCAAACAACGTGAAAAGAAATTTTTCTAAAGGAGCCATACAAACAGCCAAGAAACATGAAAAAATGCTCAACATCACTAATCATCAGATAAATGCAAATGAAAACTACAAGGAGATATCATCTTACACCAGTCAGAATGGCTACTATTAAAAAGTTAAAAAAAGGCCGGCCGCAGTGGCTCAAGCCTGTAATCCCAGCACTTTGGGAGGCCGAGGAGGGTGGATCACAGGGTCAAGAGATCAAGACCATCCTGCTCAACATGGTGAAACCCCGTCTCTACTAAAAATACAAAAAATTAGCTGGGCATGGTGGCGTGTGCTTGTAATCCCAGCTACTCAGAATGCTGAGGCAGAAGAATTGCCTGAACCCAGGAGGCGGAGGTTGCGGTGAGCTGAGATTGCGCCATTGCACTCCAGCCTGGGAAACAAGAGCGAAACTCCGTCTCAGAAAAACCAAAAAACAAACAAACAAACAAACAAAAAACTCAGCCCTTGACAAACTGGACCTGACAGACATCTACAGAATGAACACTCCACCCAAGAAACAGAGAATAGACATTCTGCTCATCTGCACATAGAACATAGTCTACGATTGACTCATCTCAGTCATAAGGCAAGCCTCAGTAAAATCAGAAGAAACTGAAATTACATAAAACACAATCTTGGACCATGCTTCAATAAAAATAGAAATCAATACCAAACAATCTCTCAAAATACACAATTACATGGAAGTAATACAACATATACCTGAATAATTCCTAGGTAAAAATCAAAATTTAAGCAGAAATTAAGATAATTGTTTGAAAGTAAATGAAAATAGAAAACACTTTCCCAAATCCCTGGGATGCAGCCAAAGCAGGGTTAACTGGAAAATCTATAACCCTAAAAAACCTTCATCAAGAAGTTAGAAAAATCTCAAATTAACAATCAAACTGCACCTAAAAGAACAGAGAGAGGGGAAAACAACTCCCTATCAGCAGAAGAAAATAACTAAAACTAAAGAAAAACAAAATTGAGATGCAAAAATCCATACAAAAGATTAAACAAAACCAATATTTTAGTCCTTGAAAATAAAATAAGTAAATAAATAAGATTGATAGACTGCTACCTAAATTAACAAAGAAAAAAAAGGGGGCTGGGCATGGTGGCTCACTTTTGTAATATTAGTATTTTGGGAGGTTGGGTTGGGTGGATCACTAGAGGTCAGCAATTTGAGACCAGCCTGGCCAACACAGTCAAATCTTGTCTTTACTAAAAAAAGAAAATAAAATAGCCAGGTATGGTGGTGCATGCCTGTATTACTAGCTATCTGGTAAGCCAAGGCATGAGAATTGCTTGAACCCGGGAGCTGAAGGTGTCAGTGATCCAAGATCATGCCACTGCACTGCATCCCAGGGGACAGAGGCAAAACTCTGTCTCAAAAAAAGAGAGAAAAAAGAAAGAAAGAGAAAATCTAAAGAAGCACAATCAAAACCACATAGGGAGAATTATGACTGATCCCACAGAAATACAAAAGATCCTCAGAGACTACTATGAACAACTCTATGGACACAAATTAGAAAATCTAGAGGAAACAGATAAATTCCCAAAAGCAGACAACCTCTCAAGACTAAATCAGGAAGATTAAAACTGTGAATAGGCCAAAATCTATGCCTATAATTGTTTAGATAATAAAGAACTTACCAACAATTAAAAAAAATTCTAAAGCAGATGGGTTCATAGCCAAATTCTGCCACATGTACAAAGAACTCATAAAATGCTACTAAAGTTATTCTGGAAATTGAGGAGGGAGTCTTTTTCTTTCATCTCATTGTATAAGGCCAGTGTCAGCCTGATACCAAAAACTGGCAGAGATACAATAACAACAACAACAACAAACACTTCTGGGCAATATCCTTCATGAACACAGATACTCAACAAAGTATCAGTCAACTAGACACCCCAGTGCATCAAAAAGCTAATAGAACACAATCAAAGTAGGCTTTATTCCTGGAATGCAAAGCTGGTTCAACATATGTTAATCAATAAATGTGATCACTGTATAAATGAAATCAAAAGCAAAAACCAAAATAAAATCTTCAATAAAAGCAAACATTTCTTCATGACAAACTCCACAGACTAAGCACAGAAATAATGTACTCAAAATACTAAGAATCTTTTACAACAAACCCATAGCCTATATTATACTGAATGGGTAGAAGCTCAAATTATTCAGTGCTATCCTTATCAAACTGCCAATGTCATTCTTCACAAAATTAGGAAAACACTGTTTTAAATTTCATGTGGAAAAACAACAATGAGCCAAATTAGCCAAAGCAATCATAAAGAAAAGCAGCAAAGCCAGTGATGTTACACTACCTGACTTCAAGCTCCACTAAAAAGCTGCAGTAGCAAAAACAACTTGGCACTGGTACAAAATCAGACACAGAGACCAAGAAAAGAGGTCAGAAAACCCAGGTATAAAGCCACACACCTACAACTATCTAAACTTAGACAAGCCAATGAAACAGGCAATGGGGAAAGCCTTCTCTTTTCAATAAATGGTTCTAGAGTAACTGGCTAGCCATATGTAGAAGATTTAAGCTGGACCCCTACCTTTCATGATATATAAAAATTAACTAGAAATGAATTAAAGATTTAAATGTAACACCTCAAACTATAAAAATCATGGAAGACAACATAGGAAGTATTCTTTTGGACACTGAGAGCAGCAAACATTTTTTGACTAAATCCCCCAAAGCAACTTTGGAATAAAAAGAAAAATAGAAAATAGGGACCTAATTAAACTGTAGAATTTCTGCACAGCAAAGGAAACTGTCAATGGAGCAAACATACAACCTACTCAATGGGAGAAGATATTTGCAAACTATGAATCCAACAAAGCCTTCAGATCTAGAATCTAATTAAACAAATTAACAAGCACAAAACCAACAACTCTGTTAGAAAAGAGGTAAAAAGAAAATGAACAGATACTTCTCAAAAGAAAACATACAAGTGGCCAACAAGCATATTAAAAAATGCTCGCCCACCTCTGCCACCCGATGTGCTGGGATTACCGGCATGAGCCAACTTTTGAGACCAGTCTGACCAATAGAGCAAAACAAATACAACCTGCACATAATGGCACATGCCTGTAAGTCTAGCTTCTTGGGAGGCTGAGGCAGGGGAATCACTTGAATCAGGGAAGTAGAGGTTGCAGTAAGCCAAAAGCATGCTATTGTACTAGATCCTGTGCAAAAAGAATGAAACTTCATCTAAGACAGACAAACAAAACACAAAATGTAGCATCAGTAATTATCATAGAAATGCAAATCACAACCACAATGAGTTACTATCTCACACCAGCAAAAATGGCTACTATTAAAAAAAATCAAAAAACCGACACATGCTGGGTAAGGATGCTAAGAAAATGTTATATACTGCTGGTAGGAGTATACGTTAGATCAGCCATTGTGGAAAGCAGTCTGGAAGTTTCTCAAAGAACATAAAACAGAGCTACTATTTCAACCCACCAATCCCATGCCTAGGTATATACCCAAAGGAGTATCAATGATTCTATCACCAAGACACATGCAGTCGTATGTTCGTTTCTGTACTATTCATGATAGCAAAGACATGGAATTAACTCAGGTGACCATCAGAGGTGCGCCACATAAAGTAAATGATCGATTTATTTTGTATGGTTGTCCAGTATTCCACGTATGTGCATGGAATATTCCACAGCAATTCAAAAGAAATAAATGATGTCCTTTTTGGCAACATAAATGCAGGTGGAGGTCATTATCCTAAGGAAATCAACGCAGAAGAGAAAACCAAATACTGCATTTTCTCACTCATAAGCACACATGAACATTCAGCACCCAAGAACATAAGCACAGGAATAACAGACACTGTGAACTACTAGTGGGTGGAGGGAACGACAAAATGGGCTTAAAAAAAAGCCTACCTATCAGGTACTGTGCTTACTAATTTGGGTGATGGGATCCACACTCCAAACCAAGCCGTAGCATTTCCCAATATTTCCATGTAACAACCCTGCACATGAACTCCCGTATCTAAGGTAAAAATTGAATATAAAAGATACAGAACTATTTGCCTGGTGACTTTTTTGTTTTTAATTTTTATTGCATTTTAGGTTTTGGGGTACATGTGCAGAACATGAAAGATAGTTGCATAGGTACACACGTGGCAGTGTGTTTTGCTGCCTTCTGCCCCCTCACCCATATTTGGCATTTCTCCCCATGCCATCCCTCCCCCGCTGCCCCCCCGCTGTCCCTCCCCTATTTCCCCCAATAGACCTCAGTGTGTGGTGCTCCACTCCCTGTGTCCATGTGTTCTCACTGTTCATCACCCGTCTATGAGTGAGAATACACGGTGTTTCCTTTTCTGTTCTTGTGTCAATTTGCTGAGAATGATGTTCTCCAGATTCATCCATGTCCCTACAAAGGACATGAACTCATCATTTTTGATTGCTGCATAATATTCCATGGTGTATATGTGCCACATTTTCCCAGTCCAGTCTATCATGGATGGGCATTTGGGTTGATTCCAGGTGTTTGCTATTGTAAACAGTGCTGCAATGAACAGTCGTGTGCATGTGTCCTTATAGTAGAACGATTTATAGACCTTTGGATATATACCTAGTAATGGGATTGCTGGGTCAAATGGAATTTCTATTTCTAGGTCCTTGAGGA
>JAPYYA010003496.1:0-12795 GCA_028533165.1 Leontopithecus rosalia | reverse complement strand
TATAATAAAACTTCAAAAAGAACAGAGATTGTTGGTGACTGAAGACCTTAACTCTCCATATCCCAACAATTATTTTTAGTAGCATATTTCTAAAAACCCTCTTTCATGACCAAAGGAATATGATATTTACTAGAAGGTGCCAGTCCTAGAATTATGCATATGCAGGTATATGTGTGTTAGATACTAAATTGGAATCTTTGCTATTCATTCTTTATGTTAAATTATAATTTCTGGTTATTGATATCTTAAGTATCTCCTTGGGCGTATTTTGATGTTTATGACAAGTAGTAAAATACATATAAAAGGTATGCCAACTGAAGTTGTGCTGGAATGGAGAGAGATACCTACCCTGTGATGGAGGTGTTATAAGAAACACCAGTTAAAAAAATAATGCAACGACTATTGCTCTCTATGCCTTCTGACTTATTTTTCTTTATTTTTTATTTTTTTTTTTACTGGTATTGAAGTTCTGTTTTTGTACCCTATGGTGCTATAGTCAGTCTTACTCTAATATTATATCCTGGTAGAAAATCTTACTCCTATGCCTATTGTATTAGGACAAGCCAGAGAAAAAGAAACAGTAGGATAAATATATACCTATATATATAATGATATAGATATCTATATATATGTCATATATAGATATCTATCTATCTATCTATATCTATATCTATATCTATATATATATCATATATACATTTGACCATTAGTTCATTTTCCCCTTTAATAGTAATCATTTTCTTTTTGACAGCCATAAGAATATTCTGAATTACTGCTTTAAACATATTGTTAAAATCTTATTCTGTATAAGATACTTTTCTCTAATTTTATTGATGACTCAGACCATGTATTTTATATTTTTCATAGCTTTTGTTAACCCTACAGTGTCTGACAGTATGTTTGACATGCAAAGAGCAACATGTTCCTAACTAAATAAAAGGTAAACAGAACGTTTCCTGAAAGACCTATTGGTCTCTATAGAGACCATAGTTAAAGGTGTTGGTCTACTATCTGTACCAACACTTCCCAATAATTTTTTTGAAAGTTCTGATAGTTATGAAGTTTTGTGTATATTTTTTATCCATTCTCTCTAGCCCTCCTCCAAATAATCTACTCTTAAACATGCCACTGGAAGTGCTAATTTTAATGTTAACATGAATTAGAATTAATTCATTTGAGAACTTTTTGTTAATTCCATAAGCCCATTTGATAGAATTTTAGTACCTTGGGGCTATTGTAAATCCAGAGCAGAATGTCTATGCTTTCTAGTAGTGTACTTTTATCCTTGTACTAAAGAAGTTGTATGAATTCTCTATGGCTGTTAAACATTTAAGCGTGTATGCATTTAAAGAAGAAGTTGTAAATGTAAAATATAATAAAAACAGTTTTGCATTTTTGGTGAGGCCTTGTCAAGTTAGCATTTGGATTAAGCTGAGAACAAAAGTGGGCCATGTTAGCATACTGTCTTGATCAACTTTTCTTACGTGCATTTTGTGGCAGGTTGGCTGTCTTCACACACACATTTGCAGAATTATTTCCTGTTGGAATATTTGAAACTCAAGTAGGCCCTTTGAACCTTTATCTGTGCTGTCAACATGTTAGCATAATTAGGCGTTATTTGTTTTCCTGTTAAGAGCAGGATCCTTCAAATGAAAAAGCTACTCTCTTACTTTCCAATAATTAATTGTAATTTTTCAGATAGCCAAAATTGCAATTTAAATTTCCTCTTCCTAAGATGGAAAAATTCTTTTAAATTGTCTAAGGAAAATAATTTCAGATACTAAAATCTTATTCAGAGCATGCCTAAAAATGTCACTATGAGTTTCCATCTGTACTTTCTCATTTCTCTTTTTGCTTTCCTTTCATGCTTACTAGTGGGTCTCAGTTTCTATTTGTATTGAAACAAACCAGACCTTTGAACTTGAGGAGGCATCTTGTGAAGTTGAAAAGACAAGGAGAGGAAAAGGATAAATCTTTGCTAAGTGCTTGATTTATGTCAGGCGTTTCTTCACAACCATTCTCCTATGTGAAAAGCTTCCTTTTATGGGTCTTAACATGTTTATTGCCATTTATTTATTTATTTGATTTTTGGTTGACTGTGGGGCAGAGTAAGTAAATAAAAAATACAGGTAATATTTAGGTGGTCAAATGCCAATGTGCTATGGGTGTGTGTGTAGGTGGTCAAATGCCAATGTGCTATGGGTGTGTGTGTGTGTGTGTGTGAAGTGAGGGAATCATCAGTGAGTGTATATAGGGAGAATGGAGGAAGTCATCAGGTGTGTGATTGCTTTACAAAAACTGATGGTGACATGCCTATCATTATTTGTAAATGCTGGTGAGTATCTTACTTAGTGTGTTATCAGTTGTAATGACTTTATATTTGTGGCAGATATATAAGTCATTCTATTTTTGTTTAAATAGACTGACTTTAACACATTAAGCTGAAACATGCATTGAAATGCATACATAAAAATTCACTCAATATTTATACTGGTTAGATTAAGTGACTGGATTAAGGGTTTTGGGCTTGTTATGTTGGAGCATATGGACAAATTCTGAGGCTAGAAAAGATATATGGTGCTTTAAATTTCTTCCTAATTATATAATCTTAACTATATCAATAAAAGTTTATATTTAACTTTATAAGCACTGTATGGTGAGAAAAATAATTGTACTCATCCATACGTCTGTAAAATATAAATTAGATTTTGATAAAAAGTAAATTGATTCTTGATAAAGTTCTGAATGTTAATGGAACAAAAATTCCCATCTGACTCTAACCATTTTCTATTCTTGTAGTATCTTTTTTAGTGATATAGGCTGATTTTTTTTGGCACCCACATATAGCAAATAACTGTGAAACATTTCAAACCTCAAAGTGACACTAAAGCTGTGAAGTATGAAATGGAAGTGCCAGAGCGTGTGAGACACATTGCATAGCACTGCTCAGTAATTCAGTATGTGCATGCAAGAGAAATGACAACACCATTGCAAGATGCAACATGATTAATGTTACAAAAATTAAATAAATAAAAACAACCTTTATTCTCAAACACTTCTTCATGCCTTAAAGTTACCACTTTCTATGTTTAGGGGCCCTGCCCTAGTAATTATACCTTGTCCCATGAATATCTGCTGTGAGGAACAAAGTGATACTTGAATATTCTTCTTGCTATGTCAAGGTTACTAAATGGTTATAAGAAAGGACTGTGGTGTTTTAGGCTTCTCCATGAATGCTTTTATATTCCCCTGTAACACATGAAAAAAATTAGTTTTGATCATTACATTGGTTTTTATTTCTGTCTGTCACCCGCCACTGATGATTGCTCCCTTCTCAGGTTTCCCCAGACAGTATTTCAGCTGGGATTGAATGAATTAGTTCAGTTCTCAAAATATGATTGAGGGCCTATGTTAGAGTGATCCTATATATTTACCTGTTTCTGAGGCTCAGTTTGTATATTTGTATGCCTTATTTTTGGGAAGCATGTTAAGAGGGATTTGGGATTGTGACTAAGTCTCCTATATTCTTCAGTTCAGACACTATGGGAAAGAAAGATGAATTCTACTAGAGTATCCCTGATGATATCCTTAGTGGATACAGGAGTCCTTCCAGGTAAAACAGGTGCTGATGAATTTATGTTTCTTTTTCATTTCACAATAAAAATATTAATGACAATAGCAACTGTTCTCTATTTCCTGAGTGCTTATAAACTCAGTACTTTCTATGAGTTGTTTATAGCTTATTTAATACCTCACAATCGAATTTATGATGCTCAGAAGTGTCACTCACCAATTTTAAGAAAGAGGAAACAAGCTCAGAGAGGCTAAGTGACTTTCCCAAGGCAAGCGGTCAGGCAGCTGACTGAGTCTACTGACTCAAATGCTCATGATCCTCACTTAAGTATACCACACTCTATGTTTTGGTGCATTTCCTGACAGAACAAGTTTTTTTTTTAAATGAGTTCTTCTCAAGAATCCTTGTTCTGAAAGACATCTTCCACAGGATAATTAGTACTAGAGGGTTTAGTAAGTACTCAGTAGGTACCCAACTGTGAGCTAAAGGAGAATAGTGCTGAAGCAATAAAGGTGCAGAGAACAGAGAACAGCCTTCCTTTCACAGTGATGAGAGAGCCTGTGATACATATGTATGTGTGTGTGTGTGTGTGTGTGTGTGTAAGTGGGGAGTGGCCTGATAGAGCTACATTTAAGGACATCAGGAGTTGCCCAGAGAATAATGTGAGAATACAAAGATGTTTAAGCTTGAAGAGCAATTATAAGGGGCCAGATATATTGATGGACTAAAAAGATAGTTTAAACTTCTGGAAGTCAGTTCTTAACAAAGCTTCATTTGGGCTATTGGTGAAGGAAAGGAATATGTCAACCCTGCTTATATTAAGTTTTAAAATCTTTATGTATGCATATATGTATGCCTATCTATCTTGACAGGAAACACAGGGTTTCTATATCAGAGGTAGACTGTGATTATTCAGAGCACTTTGCCTCAGTTTTCCCATGCCTTGGGAAATATACTAGGTCCTCTTTGGGGCAATACATTAGGGCAGATGTTATCTACATGAATAGTGCAGTGAGTACCATGAAAAAGGAACACTGTATTTACGAATCCCAGGACTTAGGCATATTAGGCATATTTACCCCTTCTCCACTGCAGAGAGAAAGAGGGAGAAATAGAAGAGGAGGGAAAGCAAATACTTTTAAATGGAGACAAATCCAATCTGGCGACAGGTGGTGAACTAAAGGTCCCTAGGTCTATTATTCTTTGAAATGTAAGTAAATAAATGGCACAAGGGGAGGTGCCTCTCAAGGTCTCTGTCTTGAACTTCCTTTTTTTTTTTTGTCATTCAAACCTCTGTATGTGAAACTATTCATGGAGAATTTTCTCCTGGACACCTGTTTTAACTTTCTTTAGGGGGAAGATCAGGATTGGCTGACTAGGTACATACACCTCTATTTTTCCATCAGGTAGACTAGAGCCCAATAAGCCAGAACAAAGGCTTAGATTTGGTCAAGTTATTGGACTATAGCCATATCTGTGTTATTGTTGGAGGGTAACCCAGGGAAGAGCAATCTAAACACATTTCTTCTGGGCAATTTCTTAAGCCTCTGACCATGGTATTTACTTGGTAAAATTCACCTTTCTCACTAGTGGATAATTGGTATTACTTTCCTTTTGGGGGGAAGAGCATATACTATCTAATTTGACAAAGTCTTGATGAGTACTTTTGTATTTTATAACTGACATGGGAGAAAATTGTTGATAGAGAAGTTTTTGTCATGGGAATATAAAGTACAATATGACTTTGCATTTTGTTTTTGATATGTTGTGCTATTACAAAAAGTTTACATATTTGAGATAGTATTTCCATATCATTTTGTCTTATACTATATAACCTTATGTGTCTGCCTCATCTCTGGTATAGACCATAATCAATATCATGTTATTAAAATTCTTATCTTTCTAATCATTAACATCATAAATTTTGTTGGGTACGTACTCTGTACCAGGCCTTGTGCTAAGGACTTTTCATGTATCATTCATACAATCCTTATGGCAATCTATTATCCTCATATACTTTTTTACAAAGGACGAAGCTGAGCTCAGATGCGATATAACTTGTAGCGTCATACTGGTGATAAATTGTAAAGTTCAAATTTACACTTACTTAAGTCTGTCTGGTCTCTTAGCCACTTTTCTGAATTATCTGTCATAATTAATGCAATATATTTACCTGGAGGATAAGATTTAAATTCCTGAAATGTCATATAAGTTAGCATAAAAGACATTGAATTGGTTTTTATTACATTGCCTTTATTAGAGTTGTGCAATATTCATCTTACTTTTCATTACTATCATGTTTTTAGAGTTCTGAAAATAGTTATGTTTTTATAGTACATTTTGCACTATTCCTATGCATATTGAAGTTTCATGGTGAAGTTAAATTGTACTGATAAACATGGGATTAACTTTCAACTCTTTTACTGACATAGTAGAGAACTTTATACTTTTAAGCATTTAATTCAGCTCTGTTCTCAGTTCTTGGCTGAGTTTCATTCATTTATTCAGCAAACATTTATTGGGTGCCTAATATATGCTAGGCCAGGCACTAAGATATTTGTTCAATCAATAAATTATTATCTCTATTATGGGATTATGAAATATAAACTTTCTAAGTGGAGATGATGTTTTTCTTTTCTATAACCTCCATCATCCCTAGCACATGTCTAAAAGAAATAGTCAATAATAATTTATTAATTAAATTATCTTATTGAGTTGAGAACAATAATCATTTACATGAAGGTAGAGTAGGGAAAAAATCTATATAATGAAGTTCAAAGTATTCAGACAATCTGTCTATCATATATGTCTTTATTCCCCTTCCTTACATCAAATCTGAAATTAATTACATCTGTACTTAGTAAACACACTAATAAATTTATTTCATTTATCCAATTAATATTTATTGGGCTGCTGATATATAATGCTATATGTGAGTTAGAAAGTGAATAAGAACGTTTTCATTCTTAAATAACCATAACATACAATTAATTCATGCAATAAGTATTTATTGAACATCTATTATATGCCAGGCATTCTTCTTGACATTTATAATATAGTTGTGAATAAGTAGAGCTTACATTCTGTTAGGAGTAGATAGGTAAAAAGCAATCGAGGAGCAAACAGATAAGATAATGACAAAACATGATAATCACAATAAAGGAAATAGAATGATATAGCAGACTACATGTAGGGACGTAGTTTAGATCCAAATGCCATGAATGCCTGTCTTAGGGACTTAAATATTTGATGTGAGATCTGGAGGACAAGAAGGACCAATGTTGTGCTGGTAAATAGGTTCTGCAGGACTAAAAAAATACTGATTTATAGCATTTCCTGACTTCAGGGTATAAGTATTCTCACCCTGGCTGATTTAGGATATCAGAAATTTAATCTAGATTGCAAAATTCCAGATAATTAACAGTCAACTCTTGAATACTGGTACAAGCCAATCCTGAGGAGGAAGAAACAATGACTTATTTAAGGTCCTGAAGGGAAACATAGTAGCCTCAGTGTAATGACAGATAAAATGGGATAGTGATGTAAAATCAGGTGAGAGACATGGGCATGTATTAGGTAATGTATGGCCCTGCAGGTAATGGCAAATAATTGATTTTCTGTTTAAGAGTGGTAGAAAGTCATTGAATGGTTTAAAGAGGAATATTATGATTGGATTTCCATTTTTAAAAGATATGCAGGCCTCTATTCTGTAAAATGGAATAAACAGAGGACAGGGGAAAGAGTGGAGAAAGCGATTTTTCAATCCAGGAAAGAGATAATGTTGACTTAGATTGGGTTATTGTTCCACCTTTACTTTCCTCCTCTACCTTGGGTTGTAGTATATTTTCTTGCTTGACTAAATTTGAGATTGACCCTGTCTTATTTTGGCCAATGGAAGGTGAGAAGACATGATACAGACAATGACTTTAAATGTACATAGTGGTTTATCTTGTCTCTTACACTTTTTAATCTACCAAGGAAAGACCATGCCCCAGGTGGTGGCATCTATCTAGCCTGATTTGTCTAAGCCAGCTGACTCACAGCCTGAAGTAGAATTTCTCTGGCTAACTCAAAGAACCATGAGCAAGAGAAATCTAAACTTGTAAACTGCTGAGTTTTGATTCAGTTTGTTATACAGTGCTATTGTGGTAATTGTGGTTTTCAGTAAAGTGAAGAGAAATGGACATCTAAGCTACATTTTGGTGGAGATCGTTTCTCGTTTGAATGAGTATATATGGTGTTATTTACTGACATGAGAAAGACAAGAAAGAAATTTTTTTTAGAGAGTAAATCAAGAGTTCCATTAAACATATTATACTTGAGATACTAATTCATACGTAGTCTGAAATTTTGAGGAGAGATGTGGGCTGGAGAATAAAGTTTTGGAGTCTTTTGAGTATGAACATTATTTAAAGCCATGAATAGAACTGGATGAAATTTCCTAAAGAATAAGTGAAGTTAACATAAACAAAAAGCCTTAAGACAGAGGTTTAAGTCACTTCATTCACTGGAGGTTTGATAGAAGAGGGAGAGTCAGCAAAAGAGATTGACAATGAGGAGCAGCATCATAGGAGGAAATCTAGGAGAAAGTGTTGGTGTCTTTCCATAAAAGAGAGTCATCATTGTCATTGACTGCTGCTGTGAAGGCTCAGTAAAAAGCTGACAAGTACTTATTCATTGGGTGTGCTACCATGAAGTGATTGTATCTTTGATGAGAACAGTTTCCACAGAGCAGATAGTTTCCACAAGGTAGATTGGGAGTGTAGTGAAAACAAACGGGGTGAGACAGAGCAAACAACATACATAGACAAACAGTCTGAACATTTTGCTATGAAGCAGCAAAGTGGAGAAATTGAACAATAGGAAGAGAAGGTTTGTGTTTTGTTCCAAGTGCTATCTATGATGATGACAACTGTATTAAGTGGTAATCCAAGTTAAAAATATTTCATTTGACCTTTTTCAATTATTTTACCCATCTCACTTACGATTTAGCCCAAACCTTTGCAACCCTTATCAAATTTCTGTCCCATTCCCTCAGTAAATGTCTTTACCTCCTACTTCATAGAGAAAATAAAGGTCTTCATGGTGAATTCACTGGAAACTTAATAACAGCCACCTAAAATCTTGTCTCTGGTTTTAGAAGATGCTTCTTCAGATATGAATTGTATCCTATTCTTTCCCTTCTCTGTCAGGAACCTATCTCATCTATTATGTATTATTTGCCCTCTTTTACGTCTTAATACCCTCCTTTTCTATAACCTGTAAGCATATTAAAGTTTCTCTCACATTAAAATTATATTGACACTATAATTTACTCTCTCAAACTTGTGTGTCTGTGGTGATCATTTTATCACTGTCTGTTTCTTCAAACCACATACCTCTTGAAAAGGGAGTCTACATTTATTACCTCTGATAACTTCATTCCTTCAAGCAAATGAAACCTGCTTCCACTTTCATTAAATTGTCCAATGACCTCCCAATTACCAAAGCTAAAGGATACATTTCATTACTTGTTTTAAATTCATGAGATAATGAAAATAAAGTTTCATAGCACTGTATTTGGAATTATGTAATTATTTATAGTTAACTTATTCCTAAGAATGTTTTCATAATCTCCAGATTCTTTTTTGCATTCCTAGTGCCTAGCAGACTTCCTATCACATTGTAGGTATTCAGTAAATATTTGTTGAAAGAATGAATAAATGGATGGATGCATAAAAACACAATCTCTGTCCTCAAGAAACCGCCAGAGTTCACAATCTCGTGAGGAATTGGCATTCTACATAACACACATGTGCTGGAAATTCCAACAGTAGAAAATTATATGACATCTACCCAGCCCACATACTAGAATGTGAAATGTCAGCAAATTGCAATCTGTCATTCTTCACTAATGAATCTGTCTATAAATTTGAAACTTTAAAATTTTTATATTTCATTATAATTACTTCATGTGAAATTAAATAAAATTTAAACAGCGGGTCTTAGAGAAAGTTCTTAAGAAGGCGAGAAAACTTTTATAATTATTCAGTGTACAAAATATAAAATCTCATTTTTTGAATGAAAATGATTTAAGTGATCTGAAGGACTATCATAGTAGTAAGTCTTTGTGTACATGAGACCTTAAAGCTCTTCTAGCCCATCTATTTTCACAACATAAATTCCCATCTACAACGTTCTGTAAGTTTCTGCTAACAGATATCTATGATGAGGAACACACTCCCTTTTCTGACACTGAATTTCTAATTTGTTTAAGCTTTAAATTCTACAAAATTAATTTCCAATAACACATTGTTTTAGTTTAACTGTTTAACATAGACCGTTTTTACAATCTGAAATAGAGATGCTGTTTTTTTATAGAGGGAGGGGAAGAAATAGGGATTTTTTAATGAAGGTCAGGAGAGAAGTGTGAATCAGTGGAAAGAGGTATGTATATAGTATCTATAGTATCTGAGAAATTAATTGAAAGAAATTAATCCATGGCATTGGCAAACAAAGTAGTAATACTGAAAAATCTATGTGACTGAATAAGATGTATTAAATATTTTATTTATTGATTCTTAGAACAAATATTTGTTGAATGTGCTGGGTGTTCTAAGGAAGTGCTGAGGATTAAAAGGGAGTAAGTCCTAGTCCACACTGTCAGAGAGTTTACAGATTGTAAAGGGAAGGTGGGCCAACCAAACAATGAGTGCTGCAAATTGTTTCGATGTTAAGATAGATTTATTAGGTAAAGATGTTGCTCCTAAGAATGAAAGAGTATATGAAGCATTATGAAAATTGATTATATTGGTATATAAAGGAGTCAACAAATTTCAAACAATTGGAATTATACAAAACTTGTTCTCTGATTACTGTGATATGAAATTAGAAAACAATAACAATGATAATTTAAAATTCCATAATTTGGAGATGAAAGACTATTTATGGAAAGTATGGAGGGTGGGTTAGAGTTTCATGGTTGGATGCAGGAATCCAAGTGGGAAAGCTGCTCATGTACCAGATGAAAGATGGTAAGGATCTGAATTGAGAGAGTATGAGTGGGAAAGGATTGAAGGGGATTGAAAGAGATTGAATAATGGAGATGATTTTCAGGCTTATGGATAGATAGTAATGTCATTAAGTGTGAGAGGGACATGTAGATTGAGACAGAGATAGTTGGTTATTCAAACTTGGATCTCAGGAGTGTTCTAAACAATATATACACATTTGTGCACATTGAGGTGATAAATATAGTCAAAGTCATAGACCATATCATCCAAGTAAACGGTTAGAAGGTAGCCAAGGAAAGAAATAACTTTGGGGAACACACAACAGCTGGAGGTGGTAAAAGCATAATAAGACCATAAAGGAGAAAGGCAAAATTGTCAGAAGTGAAGGAAATTGAATGGATGATTGATTTCAGGCGAATAAATGATTGAGCTCAGATGAATGAATGATTAATTCCAGCTGGACTCTGAGGCACACATTGTAAGTAGTGTTAGAGACTGAAGTCTTTTTGGTTGCTCAGTTTTTTTTTTTTGCTGTTTTTGTTTTTTTTTTGTTGCCTGTCAGCTCATATCTCGGTTGGCAGTTTTAATGTCTTATATGTCTTTTGCCTAACTTCATTCTAAAACCTCTAATAATCAATCACTTTACCTCTGTTTTTTTTTCCCCTGGTCTTCCTGTTGGTCTCTCTTTGAATGAGTATTTTAATCAGAAGTTATTTCTAATTTATATTTTGGAACTGAAATTCTAGTTTGGTGAAATTGGTTTAGAGACTAGATTTTACATAAGGCAATAGTTAGAACTTCAGGGATGTTATAATTGGCCTAAAGACACATACTAAGTCTCATTCTCCATCTAAAGATTTATCTGCAGCAATGGTAGATTTTAATAAGTTTTAACTGCCTTTTAGAGCTCTCCTTTAATTCTATATGCTGCTTTTTAAGGAGAATATCTGCATTTATTTTGTATTTTGGATGCAGTCCTAATATGACTTAGCTAAATGGTACTATAGAGGGCTTTTAGTTTAGCACATAAATGGATTATACTAAAACTATTTAACAGGTTTTTTTTCCTCTGAAATAGACATAACTTTTGCTTAATTATTGTATTAACACAAGCTCATTATAAATATTTTAAAAATACATACATATATAGGATTGAAAGGGAAAGTTCTCACAATACTACATTTTCCCTTTCCTTCCAAAGATAGACACCTCTGATGGTCTTAGTTTGGTGTAAATATTAGACAAGAAAGGTTGGGCTCTGTTGAGTAATAAATGAACACTAGATTCTCTGGGGCTTCATGTTTCATAAAGACTTATTTTCCCCTCACATCAGTCACAGTGTGATAGACAGTTTACCTTGTAGGTCTGCCATTTGGTGAACAGGTTTCCTAGGGCACTGTGGCAGGGAAAGACTGGGCTGGAGGAATTTAAACCCCAGACCTGCTAGTGGCTCACACCTCATATGCCCACATCTCATTGGTCAGAGTCTAATCACATGTTCTCAACCTAATTGTAAAGGTGTATGGGAAATATAGGGTATCACATGGATAATTTGGTGAGTACTAATTGTCTCTACTGTAGTATACATTCTTCCATATCCTTCCTATGCATTTGCAAATAAACCAAGATATACATATGTTTTTATGTATATATATGTATTTTTTAAAATGTGAATTCCTAAGTAGTGAAAATTTATTTTTATAATGTTGCTTTCAAAATAATATTATCTTTAAATAATACCTTCACTTGTAAACTTCATCACATCCTTTCTAGGTATGCAGTGAACCTGTTCCCTGCTTATGTATTCAATTCCAAGTGTGTTCAGATGTAAGCATCTGCAATCTCTTGATCTATAATGGTTTCTTTCCCATCTGACTTGAAAACCTCCTGCCTTGAAAAATAAAA
The DNA here is from genome assembly GCA_028533165.1 of Leontopithecus rosalia. NCBI lineage: Eukaryota > Metazoa > Chordata > Mammalia > Primates > Cebidae > Leontopithecus > Leontopithecus rosalia. The sequence continues at coordinate 324 of JAPYYA010003496.1, read as the reverse complement.
CAAAACAAAAATTTCACTAAATCCTAATGCTTCTTTTTAGCTTCTATGATTGTCATTATTTCATTGCAAGCTTAATTTCTTTACTGTTGCTGTAAAATTCACTCCTTATATCTCCAGATTGCACTTCTCATCACCTTTGCCTCATCCTTTTTCCCTTTCACTTTTCTGCAGTGATTTTCACTCTTAGTTATGCTGTCCACTAAGGGTAGTAATAATGCTTTATTAACCATTATATTCTATACTGCTCCCTTCTCAGGGATTAGCTTAGTGATTTTTGCTAAGTAGATATTCTATAAATAAGTACATTAAACAAACAGGGATATT
>JAPYYA010003495.1:0-12796 GCA_028533165.1 Leontopithecus rosalia | reverse complement strand
TGATGTGGATGGAATCTCTGTTCTGTGCTTCCCAAAGCTGTGTTTTCATTTTGAATCCTCCTTCAGGCTTACACAGAGGAGTCAGAATGCAGTTTTTGGCAGTTGTAAGACTGAGGTTCCTGTTCCTTGCTGGCTGTCCAGGTAGAGAATAGGGAGGGATGTGGTCAATTTCTGGTGGCCACCAGCATTCTTTCCCACACAGCCCCTTCATTTTCAAGGCCCACAGTGGAGGAAACCCCTTATGCTGAATCCCTCTCACACTGTGAATCTCTGTGCTCAGGAAGAACCCAGGCTTTCAAGGGCTCAGCAGATTAGGACAGTCCAAGCAGGATAAACCCAGCCTCAAGTCAACTAATTGAGGCCCTCAATTATATCTGCTGAATCCCTTCACAACAGCACCTACATTAGAGTTGGTTGAATAACTGGGGGAAGGTGAATGACCAGGAGGTGGTTGTTGGGGGTATCACAGAATCAGCCTAGCAAGTATTGGATCTTCCTTTTGTGTTTAATTGAGACACAGTTGGAAATTGAGTTCAAGTAAAGTGATCACTGTGAATGGTAATAAATACATTCACTTCAGCCTTGGAAATTCTCCTTACCTTTTACATCCAAGTTATATATTTAGTATCTTACGATTAACTTAGGCCAGGTGTGGTGGCTCATGCCTGCAATCCTAGCACTATGGAAGGCAGAGGAAGGTGGATCCATTGACTCCAGAAGTTCAAGATCAGCCTGGGAAACATGGTCAAATCCACATCTCTGCCAAAAAATTAGAAAATTAGCCAGGCATGGTGATTGATGCCTGTTGTCCCAGCTACTCAGGAGGCTGAGGTCAGAGGACCTCTTGAGCCCAGGAGGTCACTGCATGACCGTGATCACTGCAGTGCATGGTGATCATACCATTACATTCCATCATGGGTGACAGAGCGAGACCCTGTCTCAAAAATAGTAAGATTGATGATGACAAATTTAGAGCACATGCAAATTAACGGGTAATAATTCATCCTCTCTTGTGAAAATCTATCAGTTATTTCTTATTGCATAACGAATTATGTAAAACATAGCAGCTCAAAACAACAAATATTCATCATCTCCCACAGTTTCCAATGGTCAGGAATCCAGGAGAGGTTTCCCTGAGTGCTTCTGGCTCAGGGCCTCTCACAAGGCTGCAGTCCAGTTGTCAGCCAAGGGCTGCATCATCTGAAGGCTTCACTGAGCTGGGAATTCACATGAAACATGACTCAGTCACATGGCTGTTTGAAAAGGCCTAGTTTCATATTGTCTGGTTCCAGAAGTCCTCAGTTCTTAGCCACATGAACCTTCCTGAAGGGCTGCTTGTGGCACAGCAGCTGGCTTCCCCCAGAGCTCATGATCCCAGAGACAGAGAGAGAGAAAATAGAAGCCACAGTGACTTTTATCTTCTACACCCAGATTCACAAACTGTTATGTCGTCATTACTCTGTCAGTTAGAAGTTGCATTAGCTCATGCTCACACTTCTATAAAGAAATATCGGAGGCTGGGTAATTTATAAAAAAAGGAGGTTTAATTGACTCACAGTTCTACATGACTGAGGAGGCTGCCCCAGGACACTTACAATCATGGCAGAAGTAGAAGCAAACACGTCCTTCTTCACATGGTGGCAGGAGAAAGAAATGCAGAGCGAAGCAGGGAAAAGCCCCTTGTAAAACCATCAGATCTCATGAGAATTCACTCACTATCATTAGAACAGTATAGGGGAACCGTCCCCATGATCCAATCACCTCCGGTGTGGTCCCTCCCCCAATACGTCAGATTACAATTTATAAGACAATTCAAGAAGAGATTTGTGTGGGAACACAGAGCCAGGCCATAGCAGCAGTGTATCGTTAAATCCAAGCCACACTCAAGAGAGGGAATTAAGCTGCACCTATGGAAGGAAGCAGTATTAAAGATTTACATATATGTTAAAAGCAAAATTAAAACTATTGTTTCAACATTTTGTAACTCAAAGGCTTTTCTTTATCTAACTCTTTTTCATTAATGCTTTAAGCTTGTCTTTTAATTTAATTAATTTTAAGTTCCAGGGTACAGGTGCTGGATGTGCAGGTTTGTTACATAAGTAAATGTGTGCCATGGTGGTTTGCTGACCCTATCAACCCATCATCTAGGTATTAACCCCGGCAGGCATTAGCTATTTTTCCTAGTGCTCCCGCCACCACTGCCCACCCTCAACAGGGCCCAGTGTGTATTGTTCCTTTCCCCTTGTCCATGTGTTCTCATTGCTCAGCTCCCAGTATTATATGAGAACATATGGTTGGTTTTCTGTCCTGTGTTAATTCGCTGAGGATAATGGCTTCCAGCTTCATCCATATCTTTTTATGGCTGCATAATATTCTGTGGTGTATATGTACCATCTTTTCTTTACCCAGTTCATGATTGATGGGCATTTGGGTTGATTCCATGTCTTTGCTACTGTGAATAGTGCTGTAATGAACATAAACATGCATGTATCTTTATAATAGAATGATTTATATTCCATTGGGTATATACCCTGTAATAGGATGGCTGGGTCAAATGGTATTTCTGGTTCTAAAATTTGAGGAATCGCCACACTGTCTTCCAAAATCATGGAACAAATTTAAGTTTCCACCAAGAACATAAAAGCATTCCTAATTTTCTGCAACCTTGTTCTGACTCCCATGTTCTCAATGGGAAGACTGGAATGTTTCCTTCCAACCTCATCAAGGAGTTGTCAGGGTAGTCAGATAAGCTTGTCATTTCCCAGGATGAGCATCTGTCTAAGTCAAGTTTAACGGAAACCACAGGCTCCGAGAGTGATGGGGGAGACTCAAGCAGCACCAGCTCTGAAGGTGTCACTGGGACAGTGGCAACTGCAGCAATCCAGCCCTAAAAAAAGGAGTGGGCTTTGGAGACATTTTCACAAACAAGCCAATCAAACTAAGACCAAGATCAATTGAAGTAGAATATGACTTTCTGCTGGTGGAAAAGACTATTGGGAAGAAGTTACCTGCAACTCTGGCAACTCCAGCCTCCTCAAAAACAGAAATGAACAGCAGGACAAAGAGCAAGGATTACTGTAAAGTAATATTTCCATATGAGGCACAGAATAATGATGAAATGACAATCAAAGAAGGAGATATAGTCGCTCTCATCAATAAGGACTGCATGAGGTAGGCTGGTGGGAAGGAGGGCTGAACGGCAGATGAGGCGTGTTCCCCAATAACTTCGTAAAGTTATTTCCACTGGACTCTGGAAAGGAAGGGAATAGACCCAAGAAATCACCGCCTCCATCTGCTCCGGTCATCAAACAAGGGACAGGTACCACTTGTTTGGGAGAATACATTAATGTATTGTATTGAGATACATTACTCTCAATTGAGTAATGAGAGAATTACTCAATTGAGTAATGAGAGAGTAATTACTCTCATTGAGTAATGAGAGAATACATTAACTTAAAAAGATACCTCCTGAAAGACCAGAAATGCTTTCCAACAGAACAGAAGAAAAAGAACGACCAGAGACAGAGCCAAAACTGGATTCCAGAAGCCCTTCGTTCCTGCCATACCACCAAAAAGCCTCGGCCACCTAAGACCAATTCTCTCAGCAGACCTGGTGCATTGCCCCCAAGAAGGGTCCGCTGACACACACCAGGGGTGATGGTCCAAAGATTGTCTTGGCGGGCAGTTGGCTTTCTGGCATCTTGGACAAAGATCTCTCAGTCCGCAGCAATGACATCGACCTAGAAGGTTTTGACTCCGTGGTGTCATACTGAGAAACTCAGTCATCCGACCACAAGCAGACCAAAAGCTACGGGGAGGCGGCCGCCATTCCAGTCCCTCAAATCTTCATCCCTTTCAAGCCCTGATATCTGCGACTCTCCAAGTCCCAAAGAGGGTAAGGAGGAACACATTCCACTTGCACACAGAGGAGTGGACGCACCGAAGAAAACTTCCACATCTGTTACCATATCCCAAGTGTTCAAAAACAAAGCATCCATGCTGCCCAAGCCGGGTCCGTGGCAGCAGCTGCTGGTGGGCCAGCCCCTCTGTCCTTGGCTGCCTCCTCCCCATTGTCATCCCGTTTGAAGACAGCTGGACACAGAGCCAACTGCCTGTCTCTGTTCGGCAATGAAAAAAAATCGAAGACGGAGGCTACAGCCAGCAGCCAGGAGGCTGTGGAGGAGCTAAGGACACAGGTCCATGAGGGAAAGAGCATCATTGAGAACATGAAGGACCAGCAGAAATTGGAGATTAAGCAGTTATTGTCTGAGTTGGATGAAGAGAAGAAAATCTGGCCTCGGTTGCAGATGGAAGTAAATGACATAAAGAAAGCTCTATGATCAAAATGAATACTTGATCAATGAAATGTCACATTTTCATCCTGAGTCCAAGACTCAAATTTCCTGACCCAGCCAAAATAATCTTGTGCTAAAAGATTAAAGGTTTGCCTTAATATGTCCCTGTTTGAAAGATTAGCACAAAAGTCTTGATAGAACAACACAGATTCCATCCAAGAGGAGAATCTACCCCAGGGTTTAGTCCCGGGGCTGGCACTTGTGACTTACACAGAGCGAAATTGTGCTAAAGGCTTTTCTACTCTGAGATCTCAATGTGAAATGAAAACTCAGGCAGTTTAGTCCATAGTGGTACTATTTTGATGATATTTTCCATTAATAAAATGTAATTTCAGATTTAAAAAAATTTTAATAAAAATTTATTTATTTTTATTTTGTATACTTTAACTTCAGAACAAAATAAACAACCACAATACACAACATCCAGTCCTGCTGTCAGAGTAGGGAAAGAATGGGGGTTTGACACCCTTGTTTCCTGCCTTCAACGAAAGGACAGGAGAGAAAAAAACACCAGATATCAGCAGGGGGAGCCAGGTGGGACAGAGGCACTCAAGGCTGCAGGGGGAGGCATGGGAATACTATACAAGAGCAGTTTTTTAACTATGAATTCCTAATCTACTTCTTCCATGAGAGACGCATCCTCATCATCCTCAAGAGGGGGTATCTCATCAGGAACTGCAGCACTGGGTTCCTCGGCTGCCACTTCATCTTCATCGATACCTAGACCTAGCTTGATCATGCAGTAGATGTGGTTGGAGTGGGTCTGGGGATCCTCAAGGGAAAAGCCAGAAGCGAGCAGGGCGGTTTCAAACAGCAGCACCACAAGGTCCTTGACTGCCTTGTCATTCTTGTCTGCCTCAGCCTTTTGCCACAGCGTCTCCATAATGGGTGGTCAGGGTTGATCTCCAGGTGCTTTTTGGCCATCATGTAGCCCATGGTGGAGTTGTCCCGAAGTGCCTGGGCTTTCATGATCTGCTCCATATTGGCTGTCCAGCCATAGGTGCTGGTCGCAATGCAGCAGGGTGAAGACACAAGCCTATTGGAGATTGTCACCTTCTTATCTAAGATTTCTTTCATGAGCTTGCAGAGGTTCTCAAACTTTGCCTTGCTCTCTTCCATTTTCTTCTTCTTCTCCTCATCCTCTGGTAGCTCCAGACCCTCCTCGGTAACAGACTAGGCTCTTCTCATCAAACTCCTTTAGCTGCTGCACACAGTATTCATCAATGGGCTCAGTCATATATACCACCTCGAAGCCCCACTTCTGCACTCACTCCACAAAAGTTGAGTTGGCCACCTGCTGCTTGCTCTTACCAGTGATGTAATAGGTGGACTTCTGCATCTCCTTCATGCGAGGAACATACTCTGACAGAGATGTCATCTCATCTCCAGACTGGGAGGTGTGATAGTGCAGCAGCTCAGACAGGCGGCGTTGGTTAGTGGAATCCTCATGAATTCCAAGCTTGAGATTTTTAGAGAATGCCTCATAGAATTCCCTGTAATTCTCCTTGCCTTCTGCCAGCTCAGAGAGGAGCTCAAGGCACTTCTTAACAATGTTTTCGCGAATTGTTTTCAAGACTTTTCTCTGCTGGTGCATTTCTCAGGAGATGTTCAGAGGCAAATCCTCAGAGTCAACCACACCACGGATAAAGTTGAGATACTCTGGTATCAGCTCATCACAGCTGTCCATGATGAATACACGATGGACATAGAGTTTGATGTTGTTCTTTTTCTTCTTGTTCTCAAAAAGATCAAAGGGAGCCCGATGAGGAGTGAATAGCAATGTCCTGAATTCCAACTGACCTTCTACAGAAAAGTGCTTGACTGCCAAGGGGTCTTCCCAGTCATTGGTGAGGCTTTTGTAGAATTCTTCATACTCCTCTTGAATGATGTCTTCAGGGTTTCTGGTCCAAATAGGCTTGGTCTTGTTTAGTTTTTCCTGATCAATGTATTCCTCTTTGATCTTCTTAGTTTTCTTTCTTATCCTTACTGCTATCATCCTCATCTGAACCCACATCTTCAATCTTGGGCTTTTCTTCATCATCTTTATCTTCCTCTTCTTCCTCACCTTTCTCTTCCTCTGCCTTATCAATACTAATTTCCTTCTCTCATTCCTTCTCCAAATAAAGGGTGATAGGATAGCCTATGAACTGAGAGTGCTTCTTCACTACTTCTTTGACCCGTTTTTCTTCTATGTACTCTGTCTGATCTTCTTTAAGATAGATGATCACTTTGGTACCCCTGCCAATGGGCTCACCATGATCAGCACGCACAGTGAAGGAACCTCAGCAGAAGACTCCCAGGCATACTGTTCATCATCATTGTGCTTTGTGATCACAACCACTTTCTCTGCCACCAGATAGGCAGAATAAATGCCAACACCAAATTGCCCAATCATGGAGATGTCTGCACCAGCCTGCAGAGCCTCCATGAATGCTTTAGTATGAGACTTGGCAACTGTTCCCGAATTATTTATGAGATCTGCTTTGGTCATGCCAATGCCTGTGTCTACCAAAGTCAAGGTATGTTCCTGAGAGTTGGGGATGTCAATTTTCAGCTCTTTACCACTGTATAACTTGGAAGGGTCTGTCAGGTTCTCACAGCAAATCTTGTCAAGGCATCAGAAGCATTACAGATCAACTCCTGAAGGAAAATCTCCTTGTTGGAATAGTAGGTATTGCTGATGAGCGACATGAGTTGGGCAATTTCTGCCTGAAAGGCAAAAGTCTCCACCTCCTCCTCTCCATGGTGCACTTCCTCAGGCATCTTGAAAAGAAAAGGCTCACGGGTATTAGAAAGCAAGTTCGGCTGGCTGTCCAACACACACGAGGCACAAGAGCAGCGCGGGAGTGACTCGAGAGCAATAAGAATTTATTAATAAAAAATTATTTAACAGTCAAGGAAAAACAGATAAAATCAGGTATATCTGTTTTTTCTTGACTTTAAAATAATTGCCATTCTGACTGGCATGAGATGGCATCTCATTGTGGTTTTGATTTGCGTTTTTCCAATGAGCAGTGATGTTGAGCTTTCTTTCTTATGTTTTTGGCCTCGTGTACGTCTTCTTTGGAGAAGTATCTGTTCACGTCCTTTGTCCACTTTTTAATGAAGTTGTTTTTATGTAAATTTGCTTAAGTTATTTGTTGATTCTGAATATTAGACCTTTTTCAGATAAATAGATTGCAAAAATTTTCTCCCATTCTGTAGGATGTTCGTTTGCTCTGATGATAATTTCTTTCACTGTGCAGAATTTCTTCTCTTTAATTAGATCCCATTTGTCAATTTTTGCTTTTGTGGCAGTTGCTTTGGCAATTTCATCATAAAGTCTTTGCCCAATGTGTATGGCCTGAATGGTATTTCCTAGATTTTCTTCCAGGGTTTTTATAGTTTTGGATTTATACTTAAGTATTGAATCCGTCTTGAGTTAACTTTTACATAAGGTGTAAGGAAAGGGTCCAGTTTCAATTTCCTGTATATGGCTAGCCAGTACTCTCAACATTGTTTATTAAATAGGAAATCCTTTCCCGATTGCCCATTTTTGTCACATTTGTTGGAAAGCACATGGTTGTAGATGTGAGGTCTTCTTTCTGAGTTCTCTTTCTGTGCCATTGGTCTACATGCCTGTGTGTGGGTGTTTTTTTTTTTTTTTTTAACCAATACCATGCTCTTTTGGGAACTGTAGCCTTGTAGTATAATTTTAAGTCTAGTAGTCTGATGGCTCCAGTTTTGTTCTTTTTGCTTAGGATTCTCCCAGGTATACAAGCTTTTTTTTTGGATTCATATGAATTTTAAAATAGTTTTTTTTTTCTGATTCTGTGATAAGCTTCTCTTTTTAAATTAATGATTAAAAGTTTAAGACATCACAGAGCTTTGAGTGCTGAGAGGCAAACAGTTTGAGACAGAGAAAGGAGATAATATGGTATCTCTGAGTTTTTCTTGCAAATACCTTTAATAACAATGCTCTCTTTAATGAGTAAACACAGTTTTGAACACAGAGTAACTAGATTAAATAGTTCCAAGACTTAATTTCCATAAAATTAATGCCTTGAAAGTAAGTCTTTGTTTTGTCTAAGATAGTGGAAGTATGCCCCAAGGGCCAGTTTTCTTATTGAAAGATCTTCTTCAAAAAATGTCTGCCTATACTTAAGAAAAAAGAAACACTGGTCTGTCTCTGGAGTAGCCATTCTTTTATTTCTTTACTTCTCTGATAAACTTGCTTTCATTTAGAAAGAAATTGCCTAATCAGATGGCTTTTCATTTACAAAAAATGTAAATCTTATACTGCAGTCAACACATCCAACACATCTAACTTAGCGTGATGCCAATAACTTTGGTTTGATGTAGTAGCCCAAAATGCTTAGCATGAATTGAGAAACAAGTTTTTTCAAAAACTAGCTGTTTAGTGGGCATTCTATAATAAACTTAACATTATTCTGGTATTGAATGGACATGATAGATGTAATTTAGACACCACTTTGATTCTAAATAGCAATGGTATTATGTTCTTCTGAAGTATTTTTTTAATTGTTTTTTGCAGTCCTATTTTGTTGTCCATTCATATTTGCTATTCTATCACTGGTTATTCCTTTCTCCTCTTTTCTTGTTTCATTTATTTTGATCAATGATGTGCATTTCCAATTTGGTAAAAGTTTATTTTAGATGTATGTGTAGTAAAATGTAACATGACATCTTTTGCAAGAAGGAATTACCTCGCACATCAGATTTAACATTGTATACTTAAAAATCTAGAGAGATGCCAGGGAGCCAAGGATCAAATGACCTATTTTTAGCTAAGGCCATTTTTATGGCATCCTCATCTTCTCTGTCACATGACTCCTTACAATTCGCTATGGGTTTTTTTTTTTGAGACGGAGTTACCCAGGCTCTTGTTACCCAGGCTGGAGTGCAATGGCGTGATCTCGGCTCACCGCAACCTCTGCCTCCTGGGTTCAGCCAATTCTCCTGGCTCAGCCTCCTGAGTAGCTGGGATTACAGGCACGCGCCACCATGCCCAGCTAATTTTTTGTATTTTTAGTAGAGACGGGGTTTCACCATGTTGACCAGAATGGTCTCGATTTCTTGACCTCGTGATCCACCTGCTTCGGCCTCCCAAAGTGCTGGGATTACAGGCTTGAGCCATGGCGCCTGGCCACAATTCGCTATGGTTTTCTTCCAATGTAAGTAGTTCTCGTTAAGGATTCTTGCAATGAACTTTAGTATTCTTTTCTCTTTCACTTTAATAAAAACCAGGTATATTTTAATTTGGAAAACTCTGTTTAAGGAATTATAATCAAGTAACTACCAGGGTGCCCAGCACTGTTGTAAAACACAGAACCTGTAAAGCTACCCTGGGCTGCTGCCCATTCCCATTCCCCAGAAGGAGACTCCATCCTGAGTCTTGTGATTATTATTTCTTTGTATTTCTTTAAAGATGAGTGCAATAAGTGTATATCTATATCTACCCATCTATCTATATATACATATATACATACATATGTATCTACAACCAAATATTAGTTTTGCTAGTTTTTAAGCTTTCAGTACAGCAAATTCCCACTACATTTATTTTTTTCATGATGTATGTAACATACAGGAGTTATCTGCGGTGAGGGAGGTTGTCATTCATTTATTTTTGCTGCTGAAGGTTTACATTTTATGGTTATACCACAATTTCACCAGTTTCCTATTGATGTATAGGAGGCTGATTCCAGTTTTTGCCATAAACATTATTGTGCCTGTCTCCTTGGAATATAGGCAAGAAAGTCCCCAGATTGTATGATTAGGAGTTAGGTTGTATGATATATTGCATGGATTTTTAACAATACTGGATAATGATAATATTATTTTCAAAGTGATTGTGCCTACTTAAACTTTTTGTTTTGAGACTGAGTCTTGCTCTGTCACCTGGCTGGAGTGCAGTTGTGTGATCTTGGCTCACTGCATATTCTGCCACCCCATTCAAGTGATTCTCCTGGCTCAGCCTTTTGAATAGCTGAGATTACAGGCACGCACCACCATGCCCAGCTAATTTTTGTGTTTTTAGTAGAGATGGCGTTTCACCATGTTGGCCAGACTGGTCTTGAACTCCTGACCTCTGGTGATCTGCATGACTTGACCTCCCAAAGTGCTAGGATTACAGGCGTGAGACACCACGCCTGGCCTAAACTTTTAAATAAATGTGTAATACTTGATGTTGATGATGTGTTCTGAAAACACTGAGTTGAAGGAATTGAGTTAAAAGTCAGTGTCTCGGCTGCAGGTTTACAGCAGGCATTTTTATTCAGGCTCTGTTAATAACTTCCTGTTGTTAACTTGTTTCTCACATACCATGGCAATATAGTTTGAAATATAGATTCAGAAAATGCTTACTTATGGCACAATCAAATAGGGTTGTTTTATATGTTAGAAAAATTTTATAATAAAAGGAAAAAAATGGGAAAGGGAGCAAAAGAAGGAGGAATAGAGGAAAGAGTGAAAGAAGAAAACAAAGGGAGAAGGGGAAAAGGGAAGAAAAGGGGAGTCGAGAAAGAGGGATGATGAGAGTTTGAATGGAAATAGAAAAGAAAGAGAGGGAGGGAGGAAGAGAAGGAAGGAGAAAGGAAAGGAACAAAGGAGAAAAAATCTAAAATATAGACACGACTAGGCGTTAAGAAGTTAGAAACTCTATATGGCTAATACTATCAAAATAGGAGGAAATAAAACAGATGTAGGAAACCTCTGTAGCATAATGGAAACGAGAGGGCTCCATTAGTTATCCATTGCTGTGTAACAAACTACCCCCACATTTAGTGACTTAAAGCGATAAACATCGACAAACTCAAAAGCATAATACAAATATCAGCAAAATGGAGCCAATGCAGGTAGAAAAATTTGAATAAACAAAGGGATTACAAATTGGAATAACTAAGAGGTCATTGGTGTGCAGATGAAAATGATTTTGTAGTCCAAATGCTTGAAAAGGCAAGTGCCAAAATGGGATTCAAGTTATGGCATTTTATTAGGGGACACACATGTCAGACGATATGGTGAGGGAGGTAGGTTACCCTGGGAAAGGCAACAGACCAAGATGCAAGTGTGACCCCCCAGTGATGGACAGAGGGGAGAAGGTTTACTGGATGTGTCCTAGACAACAGACAATCTAGGAAAGTTAAGCAAGGCCATGGAGGAGTCCTGGAAGCACAGTTTGCCATCAGACGTGTCCCCTGTCTCTGTGGAATGTCCTGCCTTAGTGTCACTGGCGTGACCCATCACTGGTTGGGAGCAGCCCATAGGAAGGAGCCCCTCACCACCAATGCTACTGAGGATGTCAGAGCACAGGAGCAGGACCTTGGGAGATCACCCAGGAGTGTGACTCAAACCTTCCACCCTGGTGGATCTGGGGCCTTGGAAATCAAATGATCTTAGGGTGAATTGCTGGATGATTCTGCTCACACTTACAATGCGGAAAGGGAAACCCGAAGGCTCCCAGTTAGATCTCTGCTCTCATTGTGTGAAAGTAGCCATGCCTCCTCTTGGCTGGATCTATTCAGCCAAGGATGAGGATCTGCTATTTGGTCCTTGAGACGAGGTGACTCCTCTTCTCAACAGCTGGTCTGTGGGTACATACTGTTTAAACTTCTCTGGTGACAGTCTTAATGTGTAGTTCAATGGGCTGTCTCTTGTCTCCTTTTAAGAGTACTTTGGAAACCAGGACGTCCTACCCTGCACAGCCCAGTGTTGGGAGATAAAACATGCAAAATACCTCACTGGGGGAATCTAAGGGATTGGAACTGGAGCCACACCTGCTTCCACCTTTTGGTTTCTGGACCCATGTGTTCTTCCTATTGAGAGCACAGCACTGTACAGACATCTCTGATTCAAACAATGCACCAAGTCCTGAAAGATGTCTCCCACCCCTGAGTGCTTCCTCCAGGCTGGCACTGAGTTGTGCCTGTAGAAGACCTGTCCAGCATTCATTGAGGCTGGCAGACCCTGGGGGGTGCAGATGGTGATAGGATTAGTGGAACCCACAGCCATGGAAACGCTGAAACTTTCCTGCCAAGTGAGCCCTTCAGGCACATAATGGGCTGGGAGCACCACCTAGCCCGCAGATCAGGAATGTCAACAGTACCTGGAGAGTGATGCTGACTGAGTGTCTCAGAGCAGGACAGGAAAATTCACCCATGGAATAGGTGTCTAACCCTGTGAAGATGAACCTGTGGCCCTTCCAGGATGGAAGTGTCTAAATGTAGTCACCTTGTTATTTAGCGGCTAGTCACCTAAAGAAACAGTGCCCAATAGAGCATATCGTGGGCCTCAAATGCTGATGAGTTGGACATTCAGAGGTGGCAGCAGCTGGGTCTGCCTTGGTAGGGGGAAGTCAGTGCTTCTGGTTCCATATGTAGCCCCACGCCTGCCACTGTGCTTGCTCCATTCATGAGTCCATCCTTCCAGGCTTGGGCTGA
>JAPYYA010003494.1:0-12796 GCA_028533165.1 Leontopithecus rosalia | reverse complement strand
ACTTTACAAAAGAAGACATACAAGAGGCCAACAAACATATGAAAAAGTGCTCATCATCACTGGTCATTAGAGAGATGCAAATCAAAACCACATTGAGATACCATCTCACGCCAGTTAGAATGGCAATCATTAAAAAATCTGGAGACATCAGATGCTGGAGAGAATGTGGAGAAAAAGGAACACTTTTACACTGCTGGTGGGAGTGTAAATTAGTTCAACCATTGTGGAAGACAGTGTGGTGATTCCTCAAGGCCTTAGAAATAGAAATTCCATTTGACCCAGCAATTCCATTACTGGGTATGTATCCAAAGGACTATAAATCATTCTACTATAAGGACACATGCACACGAATGTTTATTGCAGTACTGTTTACAATAGAAAAGACCTGGAACCAACCCAAATGCCCATCAATGATAGATGGGACTGGGAAAATGTGGCACATATACACCATGGAATATTATGTAGCAATCAAAAATGATGAGTTCCTGTCCTTTGTAGGGACGTGGATGAATCTGGAGAACATCATTCTCAGCAAACTGACACAAGAACAGAAAATGAAATACCACATATTCTCACTCATAGGCAGGTGATGAAAACTGAGAACACATGGACACAGGGAAGGGAGTACTACACACTGGGGTCTATTGGGAGGAATAGGGGAGGGACAGCGTGGGGGGAACTGGCAAGGGATAGCCTGGGGAGAAATGGCAAATGTGGGTGAAGGGGAGGAAGGCAGTAAAACACAGTGCCATGTGTGTACCTATGCAACTATCTTGCATGTTCTGCACATGTACCCCAAAACCTAAAATGCAATAAAAAGAAATCATGTTTTTGAAAGCCTGTCTCTCTGTGTTTGTTATTTAGGTTGGCAACATGAATCATTTTCTTAACATCCTATATTTTCAAATAATTGGATTTATATTAGATAACAATCATATTTAGTTGCCAAATGTCCTAGAGCTCATCCCAGGGCAAGGATTTGGTGTCTTTTGGAGGTAAATGGTGCAGCATCCAATGCATTGCTCAACATTCCACGTTAGAATACTCCATGGTACCATTTTCTTTTCTTTGGCAGGAAATGATATCAGAGTGGAATACATACTCACACATGCAATTATCTAGTTATAGCATAGGCCTCCCCAGGGGCATGACACCCGAATTTCGCAGGAAAGTTGTTGAGCAGTAGCTAATCTCTTCTTAAATTGGTGATTGCTGCATAAGCTTTGACTATGGCCTAGAGGGGATCCCAGTGGCAGGAGTTATTCTTAAGGTTGGACAGGCCCCTGGGTGTCTGGGCAGCTGTTGTTCTCTCTGCTCTTAAAGGCAGGCTATCCTTTTCTTTCTCCTCCTCCCAAGACACACCCACGAGGTCTCCCTGCCCTCTTTTCAGATTTTACTTGTTGAGTCATCAAGAACCCACATCATCCCCTCTGGAAGTCATTAGTTCTGAAAGGGAGCCTTCCTTGCTTGTCTAGCCCTTTAGCCACGCTCTGTATCTTCAGCATCTGGCACAGTACATAGTCTAAAAATAGATGTTCAGTAAATGTCTACTGAATTAACAAATGAATACCACTCATTTGGACCTCATCTACTGCTTTGTCCTGTTCATTGACCCCAATTTTTTTTTTCTGAATTTGACTGCAAATGTATTAAGGGTAAGGTGTTAAAATGTGTTGCTTTCCTAAAGAGTCCGTATTTGCAGTTTTGGTTAGTCATTATATGTTTTTGAGATCCTTGAATCCATCTCCAAAGCACAAATCTCTTGTTTAAGAGAGGTCCTTTTTAGGAGAGCCCAGTCTTATATTATGTCATAAGGAATTGTGTGTAAGGCCTAGAGAGAATAAAACCACATGAAGAGATGCCTTGGATTGGCCTCAGGTCCATTAGCTCATTTTTCATTTCATTTTCATAATAAACTCACTGGATTAGTGAGGTTGGTAGCACTAATCCACTAGGTTGGTTGATTATCTTTAAAACCCATGTTCATATCATCTACATTCCTCCTAGGAGTTCAATTATGAGTAGATGAAATGTGGTGGATTCAAATTTAAGCCATGTTGAATCCTGAGCCCCAAACACCTGTAGAAGCAGGAGGATACCTATGTGCAGGCAAAGGCTGCATAAGACTAATTAAATCCTAGCTGGTCTTAAGTGGGCCTCCCCAACCCATTGTCCACATTCTGAGCTGATTTGAGATTGGGCAATTAGTATTTACCCTAGTGTGAATTAGAAAAGAGCCCTGCCTGGGCAAAGTACTAGGGGTGCACAGCTTCTTGACTGGGTGGTGCTGTTGTTCAAATTAGGAAAAGCAATTCCTCTGGGTGGACAGCTGAAAAGATTTGAGTCTGAGCAGGATTCCAGGCTCCCTCTCTGTTTTCTGCTGTTTTCTAGGCTCCCTCTCCATTCCCAACAGTCCTGAGGACTCTGCTCTCTATATTCTCAAATCCTTGAGGGCTCAGACATTCCTATTTGCAGTAAGCCATCCCTCTATAGGAACCTGTAAGCCACCACAGGCCTAATTTTTATCTCTATACAGATCCCATATACAGAGTTACTCCCTTCTCATAGTCCATGCAATGATGTTATAAGACATACAAGGTAATTGGCACCTGCAAGCCCTTGATATTACCATCACATCTCACAATCACCTCAAAACATATTTCAGTTTATATGAATGTGGTCCCTAAAACAAAAATAAGAGGTTTATAGTGGTTTTCTCTTTCCCATCCCTTCTTACTGCAATCAGTCTGTGCAACTATCATCATTCTTATCCCTGCAGAGGATGTTCTCTGATAAGAAGCAGTTGTACCTCTGTCTGATAAGAGAGGCATGTGAGTGGGAAAAAGAGAGGGTGTGTGGTTATGAACTGCTGGCCTTCCCCTCTGTTGCCTCTTCATCTGTTCCCTTCTCCACTCCCACAACATGTACTCTCCTTTCCTCTCTACCCTTCTTCCTGTCAAATACTAACAAGGCAGATTTCAGCTTCTTAGAGTAGAAGGTACCTTGTCTGTGCCAAGACGAGATCGATGAGCATCAGCGTTAACTGTGAGTTTGAGTTCCTGTAGGGCCCTGACCTTCTTTTGATGGAATATAATTCTACTCCTTCACCTTCCAGCCTTTCCAGGAAATTCATCCTGTCCTAGCTTTTACTGGAGCAGAGACCTCTCCTGTTTCCTGCTTCCTCCCCATGCCCAAATCAGTGGTTCAGGCTCCTGGATGAAAATTCACAACCTTGTGAGCCCTGCTGTCCTAATCTTCAGCCTCAACCTCAGGACAGAACTCATGAGGACTGCACCTGAGGCTTACACTGTGTCAGCATTGCTGATGTGCAAAGGGGAGCCCTGAGATTCACAGCGGGTTCTCCAGGCTTCTTTCCTCTTCATAAGTGCAACAGAAGCCAGTGAATTATGGCTTCTCCCTTAGTACAAATGACCCTTAGTACAGTAACCACCAGTCTGAAGTTTTCCTTTACCTTGGCATGTTCATTTCTTCACTGTAATCTTATTCATGAGTGATCAGACCACTGGGATATGCCTCCAGCTTATAAACTTATTGAAACAGATTTGTGTCAGGACATTCTATTCCCATAAATGTATCAACTGAAGGGTTAACGATGTCATTTCAGCTAGGCCGAGCCTCTTTCCCCAGGAGAGTAATTTGACTGGAGAACATAATTCTTATCAAAAATTTGCTTGGAAAATATGGGTTCAATAAATAGAACTAGACTATTTTAGGAGATACTTTGTTCAAATTGATAGCCAATTTGTCACTCATTTCAACTAAGAGATTTTTCTAAGGGGACTGTGTTAGCCCATTTTGCACTATTATAAAGGAATACCTGAGAGTGGGTGATTTACAAATAAAAGAGATTTATTTGGCTCACAAGCATGACACCAGCATCTGCTCAGCTCCTGGTGAGGTCTCAGGAAGCTTTTATTCATGGTGAAAGGCAAGAGGGAAGCAGGCACGTGGCATGGTAAAAGAGGGAAAGGAGGAGGTGCCAGCCTCCTTTAAACAACCAGCTCTTGCATAATCTAATAGAGTAAAAACTCACTTATCACCAAGGGAATGGCACCAAGCCATTAGTGAGGGATCCACCCTCCGTGACCCAAACATTTCCCACCAGGCCCCACCTCCAAGATTGGAGATCACATTTCAACATGATATTTGGAGGGGACAAATATCTAAACTATCCGGGACCAAGTATTTGCATTGCCTTCTCCTTGCAGCTTGCCTGACAATCTTTTGCATATTTTACTGTGAACCATGTCTTGCAACAGCACTTTGTAATTGCGATGACATTCGAGTTTGTGTATAAAACTTTGGATTGCAGTGAGATTTACCGCATTCTGGTGATATGGAGAATGACCCCTTAATCTTCACAGGAAGGTACTATCGTTTATTCCACATTATATGTTTTTCTACTAGGTTATTAATACTTTTCATTTGCCTCAACTTCCATACACAAAAGAAATTAGCCTTTTTATCATATATGTTGCCAAAAGTATTTCCCAATTTGTTTTGCCATTTACCAACCGTAAGTTTTCAATTTTTTCTTAATAAAATTGATCATTCTTTTGTGTCTTAGAAGATTAGATTGTCGGTCTTAAGATCGTTGATTAAAACGCCTGAGGTGAAGGGAGAAAAGGGGAGTTGAGGCAGTTGCTCCTCAAGGGCTGAACAAATTACAATAAATACAGAGATCATATATGCACATTTTACCTGTGCATATCTATCTGCCTTGGTAGAACGTGCCTTGAAGATCTACAGTTACAGAGAATGTAATTTAAGCAGAGGCTGCAACTGCTGCACTCTGAAATACACCTGGGCGTTTCCTAGAGATCTATGCCCTCCCTCTGTCCCTCCCTCCCACCCCACCTACTCCCTGGCTACTCCTAGCCGATGACTGACCACAGCAGGAACACTAAGGTAGGCTTGTTCCTGGGAGATGAGGACTGACAGCAGACTTGGGCCTGAGGACTCCCAACAGCCTTGCTGAACTTTCCTAGACTGTACAGCAGTCTAGAACAATTCCACCTAACTTTCCTTTTCTCCCTTTTTTATTCAGAATCAGACATACGTAGCAGTCTGATGCTCTCCCAGCATCTCTGGATCCTTCTTCATTTTCTCTCACAAGTATTTGTCCTAATAAAGTCCCTGCACACTTAATCTTTTTTTTTTAATTTTTATTGCATTTTAGGTTTTGGGGTACATGTGCAGAACATGCAAGATAGTTGCATAGGTACACACGTGGCAGTGTGTTTTGCTGCCTTCTGCCCCTTCACCCACATTTGGCATTTCTCCCCATGCCATCCCTCCCCTGCTCCCCGCCACCCGCTGACCCTCCCCTATTTCCCCCAATAGACTTCAGTGTGTGGTACTCCCTTCCCTGTATCCATGTGTTCTCATTGTTCATCACCCGCCTATGAGTGAGTATATACGGTGTTTCCTTTTCTGTTCTTGCCTGCACACTTAATCTTATTTTGGTATCTGCTTCTTAGAAAACTCTGGCTAACATATATTATGATATTCTCTCATTTCTTAATTGTGTAGCAGCTCCCTAGCTCCTCATGATAATTGAGGTCAATTTCCTCCCTTACATCATGATTACTTTCTTTTCCTATTTAACCATTGGCATGAGGAGCCCAAAATGATGAGGTGGTACTCACAGCTTTGAGTACAGAGGACCCTTATTGACTCCTCCTGTGAAAGTGTCCCCCTAGTCCCCACTGTCCAGGAGCTAGCACTTCCTGTGCCTAGCTCCTAGGCACAGGAGCTAGCAGTGCCTAGGTTAGGGGAACAGGAAGTGTGCAGTCCACAGTGGGTCAATGAGATTGATCATAAGAGAGGCTGCTACTACTTCCATTCATCAGTTTGTAGATCCATGTATTCTAGATATTGGTGCATATCATATATATGCCCTATATAATGAGTGTACATACTGACTGAGGACAGTTCCAATCTTACAGTGTCTTGTCCACAGCTAGTGACTTATATTAGCCTTTGATAGGCCTTTCCATTAGTAGATGGAAGGCTTCCAGTGTATGGTAGGACCAGTGGATCCCATGGTAATACCTCTGTGACTATACCTCCTTTGCCATGAAATTGATTTGAAGCAATGTTGTGCAGAATCTAGTGGTGACAATTCAGTCGTTCTGTAAACCCTAAGATAGTAGTGGTGGAAGAACCATGGAAGTAAGAAGGCGGAACACATTCAGTAAAAAGCAATCACTGCCTCCTCCGGGGTAGGAGTCCAATGTAATCAGCCTGTGCCCAAGTGGTAGTCTGCTCTCCTTAAAGAACGGTTTTATACTGATTGTGTTCAGGGCCAGTCTCTGCTTCTGGAAAGTTGGGAATTTAGTAGTGCAGGTAGCTAGATCCATGTTAATGAAAGGGAGTACATGCTGTTGGGTGCATGCATGGCCTCCATCCCTCACTATCACTGGCCAATGTGTGTGCACTGAGTGATCAAAGGGAGTCATTCTGTTCATTTTGTTTCTGCATGCCTTCTCTATGGTGGTTGCTCTCTTGTGGACATTGATGTAGACACAAAGATCTGCACAATATGTCCCCAGTGCCACAGGTCCACCCACCTGTCTTTTTCCAGATATCCTACTCTCTGGCCAATTGCGGGGATGGGGTGCCACATACTTTTAAATAACCAGATCTCACATGAACTCAGAGCAAGAATTCACTCGATACTGTAAGGAGGGCACAAAGCTATTCATGAGGGATCCATTTCCATGATCCAAACACCTCTCACCAGGCCCCACAACTAACATTGGGGATTACATTTCAACATGAGATTTGGAGAGGAAAAACATCTAAACTGTATGTCTTGTATGGTGAATTAGCGTTGTAAGTTTTTTGCGGTGATGTGGGGCCACAGGTTCAGGCCATGGCCATTTGTTCACCAAGAGCAGATGGCCATGGATTTTTTTGTATGAATCATCAGGGAGGCTCTGGGCCCTGCAAAGGACTAAGCCCAGGAAGGACTTAGATGGAAAAGAGGAAGCTTCTGCCCTTTCTGGACCTCACTCTGTTCAATCTGGGCTTTGAAGAGTCTATTTATGCTTGAGGACCCTACCAAGCTGCAAGGAAAAGATAGCCTATGCCACATGAGAATTATGTGTGTGTCAGATTCACATTTGAGACTTCTAGGCAGTTTGACACTTGAGAAGGAAATAGATGCTGGCTGAATTATTGAGCCATGACATCTGCCGGGCTTAATTTGCCCTAAGGATTCTGCTAATAGCATCCATAAGACACTTTACTAATACACAAGGGGTCACAGGGCTTTGATGGCATCCTGTGTGCCTTATACCCTTGACATGAGTATTTGGTTTCATTGGCTTATACCAGATTGTCTTTGTCAATTAGATGTCATCCCTACCCTAACTGAATTCTCCTCCGCATTGCAGGGAGGTCTGGAACATCATTTCCTGGCGTCATTTTCCTGTATGGCCCTGAGATAGAGTCTGCCAATTAAAGGCACTCACAAGGCATTGGGAAAGCAGAAGAGAAGTCAGTATTCCTATTGGCAGCTGTGAACAGATGCTTGGACATATGACAGGCATATGATTTGCTCCAGCTTCCAGGCAACCTCCTGAGAATCACCTGCTTTGATATTGTAGGCAGCTGGGATTATTGTTAGCAGCTTTACTGGAATCCAGCCCTTCTTGATTTCATTAAGGTAGCAGCGGTTTCTATATTGTTTCCCCAACCCTTCTAATCATTGTGTAAGCTTCTGATTTCCTGTTTTAAAACCCTTTCTCCTTGCAATGCAAATGTGCTTCTCCGTCACTGAGAGAACCCTGACTGATAGAACACTGCTGCAGACTCCTGCCTCCCCTCGCTTCATAGCGATCATAGTGATCATAGTGGTGGTTGGGGGCGAACTTTAGGAAGGAGAACTCCTAGCAAGTTTTTCAGTTTAGTGGACCAGGCGACTTCCAGATAATTCCTCCAGCTCTGTGACCAGAGACACTTTCTGTACAGTAACAGTCACCCCTGGTGATGCAGAACAAATAGGATTAGATTTTATTTCTCTTCTTACTGCCTTCCATTGGCTAGAGTTCAGCATGACTGAGGTACTTCACTTAAGATGACCTAGCTGGCTAATGCATGATCTGGCTGTAGTCTGATATTTGCAGTAAATTATACAAAATCAAAGGGATAGTTTAGACTCTAAGCCATATGGGGACTGCTTCCTCAAGCAAGCAGATATGAGTGTGTGTGACAAAGGAACTTGTCCTTTATCATAGAGCTCATATTTCCTTTGCTTTTAACACAAATATGCCCTTAGGGGAGTTGACTGTTAGGAATAAAGGAAACTAAAGACAACATGGGGATGTGGATGTCTCAGTGTATGCCAGCCTTGTTATATGATGAGGACCACTGCAGCAGACACTGCTGGTGCCCCATCTATTTCCCCTTTCTGCACTCAACATCCCACAGACAGCAGCTGAAGGTAAGCACCTGTGACTATGCCCGAGGGCTCTGGCTGACCAAAGGACATTCAGCTTGGGAGCATGGGAGGTCAGAAATGCCACGGGAGTCCTCAACCAATGACAGGAGCAAGTGGATAAGTAACCCCATCTTTGCCCACCACTGGGGACAACTCTTTGTCTGGGGCATGCTTTGTCTCTGAGTCAAATTCCATGAGAGTTTCTTCGGGGAGAATGAGCCCAGTAGTTACGGATGCCAGATTTAGCAAACAGAAATACAGGACACCACTAAAATGTGGAATTCAGATGAATGATGAATGATTTTTAGTATAATTATGTTGGTTTTAATACTCAGGACACACATATTAAAAAATTATTTGATGTTTGTTTGAAATACATATTTAACCAGGAGTCCTATATTTTATCTGCCAAACCTACCAGGAGTCCAAAGCAGTTACTTGCTCATTAGGGCTCTATGTATTGGATTGCTGCCTTTCTGTATCCCATGTCCACCCAGCTACTTGCTGGAGCTTCCTGGGGTGACCTCTGAATAGACTGCTTACCCTCCATCCCACTCTCGAGAGACTGATCAAACAGCTCCTCTCAACTATTGCTGTGGGACTGGGTGGTCCTCAGAAATGAAATCCCTGAGGATGCCTTGAATTGACTATGGCTAACTTTCTGGAAGCTATCAGAATGGTGGCTCAAAATAAAACTAAAGCTTGGTTACAAGAGAATAAAGTTACATTTCTTGAACAGCTGAGTTTGTTGCCTGAGCTTTGTATGTGCAGTCCATGTCTTAAATCTTCACAAAGATGCTATGGGCTAAAGACTATTATTCCACATTTAGCCATGGCCATTTAAGGATGCCAAGTGATTTGCCCAAAATCATAGCTAGTAAGTGGAAAAGCCAGGATTCAAACCCAGACCATCTGCCTCCAGAGCCTGTGGTCTCATCCACATGGTACATTGAAAGCCACGTGGGGAAAAACTAGGCTTTAGTTGTGCCAACAAAAGATCATTAGGGTCTCGACTGAAGTGATGGCAGCTGGGATCCAGGGAGGTTGCTCTGGTTGCACCTGTGGGTTTTGGTGACCGATTGGTGTAAGAATCATGAGAGAACCCCCTCAGTTTTGTCTCTTGCCATACACCCTGCCCCGCATTCCAGCAGCACTGGCCTTCTTTCTTGTTCTCATAAGTATTCATGTCTGTACCCGAGACAGGGATATGCTCTTCCTTCTGCCTAGAAGTCTGTTTTTGGCCCTCTTCCTTGTCTATCTCACACTCATCTTTCAAGCCTTGGCTTATTTTTTTGTTGTGGTTACAGTATACGTGACCTAAAATTTACTTACCATTGTAACCATTTTTAAGTGTTCAGTTCAGAGGCATTAAGTACATTCACACTGTTGTGCGATTCTCACCATCATCCATCTCCAGAATGTTTTCATCTTGTCAAACTGGAACCCCATTAAACAGTAACTGCCCATTCTCTCCTACTCCAGGCCTGTTGCAACCACCACTCTACTTTGTCTCTATGAATCTGACCACTCTAACAACTTTATAAAATTGACAGTATTTCTCATTTTGGGACTGGCTTATTTCACTTCGTGTAACATCCTCACTGTTCATCTATGTTATAGTATGTGGCAGAATTTCCTTCCTTTTTAAGGCTGATTCATATTCCCTTGTATGTATGTATCACATTTGGCTTACCCATTCATCCATTCATAGACACTGGGTTGTTCCCACATGTTAGCATTATAAATAATGCTGCTATGAATATTGATGTACACATCTCTTTGAGTCTCTGCTTTCATATTTTTGGAATATATACTGAGAACTGGAGTTTTTGGATCATATGGTAATTCTATTTTTAACTTTTTATGGAATTGCCATACTGTTTTCCATAGTGGCTGCACCATTTTACATTCCCACGCCATACTGTTTTCCATAGTGGCTGCACCATTTTACATTCCCACAAGAATTCCATTCTCTCCATCTCAGCACCTCGACTTATTTGTAATTTCCTTAAAGAAGCCATAATTTACAAAGAACTAAAACAGATTTACAAGAAAAAAAAACAACAAGCCCCAGAGAAGATTCAAGATAGTGCTGTAGGAGCAGCTCAGAATTGCAGCTCCCAGTGAAAGCGTAGAAGGTGAGTGGATGCCGCATTTTCAGACGGATCTTTATTGCTCACAGACCAGGAGATTCCCAGGCAGAGAAGCTCCACAGGTCACCAGTACAGCTGGTTTGGCTGGCGCAGCTGTTTCAGCCAGTACGGCTGTTTCGGCTGGTGCCACAGCGCAGCGACTCTCCATACAAAATACACTGGCCTAGTTGCCCTGTTAAACTGGCAATTGGAGATCCAGGAAGGCAAATTAGCCCATTCATCTGATTAAATGGGATGGAAACATAGAGTTAGGCCAGGAGATTCCTGGGCAGCGACATTGTTTCAGCTGGCACAGTGGGTCACCGCACGGGAAGTCACACAGATCCCAGCACCATTTCAGCAGGTGACTGGAACACCTGGGAGAGAGTCAACCATTCAACTTAAAAAAAATGGGGCTCTGAGGCAGGGAGCCAGGTGATCAGGCTCAGCAAGTCCTATGCCCACAAAAACCAACAAACAAAAAAAACAGCAATTGGAAATGCTCGGGGTTGAGAGTTTCACGGCAAGCACAGCTGAACCCAGCAGCTCGGGGGAGGAGTGTCCGCCATTACCGAGGCACTCCACCCCTACGGAGGTAGTCTGCCATTGCTGATGCAGCCTGCCATTGCCGAGGCAATCCATCATTGCTGAGGCAACCCACCATAACAGAGAGTTCGCCATTACAGAGGCAGTACACCATTGCTGAGGCAGTTCTAACCACACCCATATAAACAGGACTGCAGGGAAATACACACAGCAGCAGGGCAGAGCCCACAGCAGATCAGCAAAGCCTCTGCAGGCAGACAGTGACTAGGCTGCCTCCTTGCTGGGCAGTGCAGCCCTGAAAAAAAGATAGCAGTGCAACAGATATTCATAAATAAAGCCCTGACTCCCTGGGACAGAGCACCTGGGGGGAAAAAAGGGGGTTCATGAGTTCTGCTGCAGCAGACTTAAACGTACCTGCCTAGCAGCTCTGCATGAACAATGGAGCTCACAGCTCAGCACTTCAGCTCCTATAAAGAACAGACTGTCTCCTCAAGTAGCTTCCTGACCCCCGTATATCCAAGAGTCACCTCACAAAGGACTGATCAGACTGACATTAGGTGGGCATCATTCTGAGACAAAGATAGCAGAAGAAGAAACTGGTAGCAACCCTTACTTTTCTGCTGCTGCTGCAGGTAATCCCCAGGCAAGCAGGGCCTGGAGTAAACCTCAGCAGTCCTACAACAGAGGGGCCAGACAGTTAGAAGGAAAACTAAGAAACAAAAATAACTTTATCATCAACAATCTGGACATCCACTCAGAGACCCAATCTGAAAATCAGCAACTACTCAGATGACAGGTGGACAAATCCACAAAGATGAGAAGAAACCAGTGCAAAAAGGAGGAAAACACCCGAAACCAGAATACCTTGCCTCCTACAAGGGGCCACAACTCCTCACCAGCAAGGGCACAAAGCTGGATGGAGAATGAGTGTGCTGAAATGTCAGAATCACACATCAGAAGGTGGGTAATGAGAAACTTCCGTGAGCGAAAAGAACATGTTCTAACTCAATGCAAAGAAACTAAGAACCTTGAAAAAAGATTTGAGGAAATGATAACAAGAATGGACAACTTAGAGAGGAATATGAGTGAATTGATGGAGCTGAAAAACACAACATGAGAACTTCGCGAAGCATGCACGAGTTTCAACAGCTGAATTGACCAAGCAGAAGTAAGGATATCAGAAGTCGAAGATCAACTCAATGAAATAAAATGAGAAGGCAAGATTAGATAAAAAGCGCAAAAAGGAATGAACAAAGTCTCCAAGAAATGTGGGACTATGTGAAGAGATCTAATCTATGTTTGATAGGTGTACCTGAATGTGAGGAAGAGAATGAATCCAAGCTGGAAAATACTCTTCAGGATATTATCCAGGAAAGCTTCCCCGACCTAGCAAGGCGGGCCAACATTCAAGTCCAGGAAATACAGAGAACACCACAAAGATATTCCACAAGAAGAGCAACCCCAAGGCACATAATTTTCAGATTCACCAGGGTTGAAATGAAGGAGAAAATGCTAAGGGCAGCCAGAAAGAAAGGTCGAGTTACCCACAAAGGGAAGCCAATCAGATTCACAGCAGATTTCTCGGCAGAAACCCTATAAGCCAGAAGAGAGTGGGGGCCAATATTCAACATTTTTAAAGAAAAGAACTTTC
>JAPYYA010003493.1:0-12797 GCA_028533165.1 Leontopithecus rosalia | reverse complement strand
TTTTCCTTTTCTCCTTTTTCAGCCTTCCTGCAGCCATTTTCTAGTAGCGAGTGAAACTGGCCAAGCCGCTCTCTGGTGTTCTCTGAAGGCCAAGGAGCACGCAGGGCCGGCTGTCCTGTCCAGAAGGGAGAAAGACTTTCTCACCTTTCCAGTTACACTCCCTGATCCCTACATGCTACACAGTTGGCAGCGGCAGCTCAACCAGGGTGAACCCACACATTTCGGGAGACTTAAACCTTCTTCTTATGCTAAAGTCTTCCCTTCCCCCACTCAACTGGCTATGGGCAAAAAAACCTACCAAGCTATGCAAAAAGATGATATAAGTCAGAGGGTCCCAGCATGTTGCAGGTGGCCTTTGAGGTGCATGGTGGAGGGGAAGCAACTTACGAAAGGAAATGTATTATTGCCTAAGAGAGTTAAAGGGATGCTTTAAGTGGGATAAAATGTATAATATTTTTTCTGCAATACTGCCTGGCCCTATCATGAGCTGCCCAGTTTAGAACAACGGGCAGTCAATGGTAGCATTAATTATGACACTATCCTGCAATTAGGCCTATTTTGCAAGAGGCAGGGCCAATGATCAGAAATCTCATATGTACAGCCCTTCATGACCCTATACCAAAACCCAACAATCTGTGAAACTCCCAAAACCCACACGACAAAGGCAAGTTCTAAGGCAGAAGTAGATATTATAGATGACCTTCTTTCACAGGCCTACATTGTTTTCAGGGTGAGCAGGTACCATCCTTACACAGCCCCTTTACAAGTGCTCCTGAGGCTAAAACCCAGGAGCAAACACCGGGGACGCTACTAAGTCAACCTCATATTCAGAGGGAACACTGTGCTGAACTCTCTCTCCAGCCTTTCTACCCCACAGGGTAGCAGGAGCTGTGGGGCCAGTCCCAATGGAAGAAGAAAAATCCAGCCATGTTTTATGGCAGGCTGGAAGAAGCCTTTAAAAAATATGCTAATCTAGTTTTCTCTTACTCTCCTGAAGGGAACCTATTAATGGCAAAGCATTTTATTAGCCAATCTGCCCCAGACGTTAGACATAAACTCCACAAGCTAAAGATCAACCCACACACTAATCAAAATCAGCTTCTTGATACCACCTTTATGGGTGTATAATGCCTATAACCTGAAGGAAGGAAAAAGAAACAGTGAAGAAAAACGGCAAGCCAAATTTATGGCAGCCATCATTGGTGATGTGCTGAATGCCCAAAGAGCTTCGAAGAGAAATCTGAAGGGCCATAAAGATAAAGCCAGCGTAGGCTCTTCGTTCAAATGCAAGAAAAGTGGGTACTGGGCAAAGGGATGTACTATGCCCCTGCCAGGCCCCTGCCGTCAATGCAAAGGTACCATTCATTATCCCTGGAGAATTGACTGCTTCGTGCACTAGGGCTAGGTCAGACAAAACTCTAGCAGTGCAAAAGGAGGAATTAGATGAAGACTAACGGGACCCAAGGTCTTGCTCACTGCCCCTGTCCAGGAACATTGCAATTACAGCTGAGGAGCCCTGGGTAACTCGGGATGTCATGGACACGCAAATTCAGTTTTTGTTTGATACAAGGGCAAATTACTCTGACCTTACTGCTTCTGCAAAAAACCTTTCCTCCTGGTCCATGAGTGTTATGAAAGGGAAAGCCACAAACAAAATTTTAAACTCCTCTTTGATTTGTCAATTTGAGAAAAAAAAATTCCAACAGTAATTTCTATTAGTACCCAGCTGCCCAATCTCCTTGTTTGGAAAAGGTATCATAATTCAAATAAGGGCACTACTACAATTTAAGCATCACCCAGTGAAATGGCTAACAGTCAGAAATACAATGTCCCAGGCACATTAATAAACAACTCAACCTGATGGCATGGTATACTGGGAAACCAGGGAAGGCTAAAACAACAGTGCCAGTCAAAATGCAGCTTAAAGACCTCCACTATTTTCCTAATTATATATATATTTTAAAGACAGTGTTTCACCATGTTGGTCAGGCTGGTCTTGAACTCCCGACCTCAGGTGATCTGCCCGCGTTGGCCTCCAAAGTGCTTAGATTACAGGCATGAGCCACCATGCCCGGTCTATTTTCCTAATTTAAAACAATATTCATATTAAGCAGGGAGCAAGAAAAGGTCTGGCATCCACACTTGAACTATTACTTACCCATGGGCTCTTAAAACCCTCCCTGTAAGGCTCCCTGAAATACCCACATCCTACCTGGTTTTTTTTTTTTTTTTTTGAGATGGAGTTATGCTCTTGCTACCCAGGCTGGAGTGCAATGGCGCGATCTCGGCTCACCAAAACCACCGCCTCATGGGTTCAAGAAATTCTCCTGCCTCAGCCTCCCGAGTAGCTGGGACGACAGGTGCGTGTCACCATGCCCAGCTAATTTTTGTATTTTTAGAAGAGACGGGGTTTCACCTTGTTCATGAGGATGGGCTCAATCTCTTGACCTCGTGATCCACCCGCCTTGGCCTCCCAAAGTGCTGGGATTACAGGCATGAGCCACCACATCTTACCTGTTTTAAAGGCTTTGGGGAAATACCGGTTAGTACAAGACCTCGGAAGAAGTAATGAAGCTGTTATTGCCATTCATCCATTGGTGGCAGATTCATATACCTTCATGGATCAGATACCAGGGGTGCAAAATTATTCTCAGTCCTAGACCTAGAAAATGCTTTCTTCTCTATTCCTCTGGCCCCAGAGTCCCAATACCTTTTTGTTTTAAATGAGAAAATCTTAACACCAGGAAAAAACAACCATACACTTGGACAGTGCTCCCCCTCAGGGCTTTTGGGATACCCCTATTTTTGTCCAAGTCTTACAGAGGGATCTGAGGGGTCTGCAACTTGAGAACAGGAGTGTATTTCACTATGTGGATGACCTTCTGTGTAGCCCAACCCAAGAGCTTTCTGACCAAAATACTATAAGAACTTTGAATTTCCTGGCAGATGGGATACAAAGCGTCCAAAAAGAAGGCACAGATTATTCTCCAATGGGCACAATGTTTAGGGTATTTGTTAACACCCAGAGCCTGGAAAATGTCTCCAGAACAAGTGCAAGCCATAAGTAATCTGGGGGTCCCCAACACCAAGCAGCGGCTTTGTTCTTTTTTGGGAATGGCCAAGTTTTGCAAAATATAGATACAAATTTTCGGACTCATAGCAAAGCCTCACTATGAAGCAACAAGGGGGTCTGAAAATGAACTAACGGAATAAACCCCCTTATGGTTCGTGCTCACACTGCCGTCTGGAAAGAAAGGGAACTGCTCACGAGCAAACACTCCCCTATAAAGGGGAATAATATTTCTTTTTTTTTTTTTTTTTAAAGATGGGGATTCACCATGTTGGCCAGGCTGGTCTTGAACTCCTGACCTCAGGTGATCCACCCACCTCGGCCTCCCAAAGTGCTAGGATTACAGGCATGAGCCAGTGTGCCTGGCCAAGGGTAATGATATTTCTACCAAAAAGGAAAAAGCTGAGGCAACATAAATATAAGTAGACAGTTTTCTGTGGGGGCCAAGCTTGAAAATTATAATATGAAAGCAAAGATTCAAGTTGCCTGAAATCTATACTTCGTTTACCACATGTTACAAGTGGATTTGTAAAGGCAAAAAGAGGACAGAGACTGGCCCTTCCTTGGGCTGGTACAAAGTTGTCTGTCAGAAATTCTTATTTATACAAATAACATGAATTATTGATTGGATGTACATCATTAAGGTTCAGAGTGTCCAGTGTGGCATTACTAGTTGCATTCACACCTACTCGTAGCAATAGCAAATAGTTTCAAGAGATGAATACACAGGCCGGGCGCTGTGGCTCCTGCCTGTAATTCTAGCACTTTGGTGGGTGGATCACCTGAGGTCAGGAGTTCAAGACCAGTCTGGCCATCATGGTGAAACCCCATCTTAAAAAAAAAAAACAAAAAAAAAGAATGAATACACATTTGAAAGAAGGGAAAGGAATAATTGTGCTCTCATTTTAAAGTCTCTTCAAGTTTTACAACTAAAATAACCTGCATTTCTCAGATATGAGTTTTTTAATTTTCTAAATCTCTAGACCTAGATTCAGAATTTGGAGCTGCAGATTTAGATTCTGGATAGAGTATCAGCAGGTGTTACCTGCACATTTGTGGACATTTCAGCAATAGGAGGAACCGGAAATACTCAGTGCATTCATGTTACTCTAATTGGGTTTGTAAGCCCCACCATCTCTAATCAGTTTCACTTCTGAAGACAGGTAACTGAAAGAGGTAAAATGGTTGATTGCAGCCCTGTGAAGTTTGCAGGAATCTGGTCTAGCGCCTCTAGAAGTGACTGTAGAAGACTATAAATACCAAATAGGTAGAGATATTATTCTGCCTGTGACAGCAGCACTTTGCAGCGAATTTGGGAGTTGACTGGAAGCCTGAGAGGGTAAGGCCACTCCAGAGTAGATCGCGGTGGGCACCTTATATGTTTATTTTATATCTGGTAATTCTAGACAGTGTTTGGAAAATATCATTAAAAGAAAAATTTTGGGGTGAGGGGCAAGGGGAGGGAGAGCATTAGGACAAATATTTAATACATGTGGGGATTAAAATTAGATGACAGGTCGACAGGTGGAGCAAACCACCATGGCACACGTATACCTGTATCACAAACCTGCACATTCTACACATGTATCCCAGAACTTAAAATAAAATAAAGAAAAAATAATACAAATTTTTGGCTGAGGGTGGTGGCTCACGCCTTTAATCCCAGCACTTTGGAAGGTCAAGCTGGGTGGATCATGAGGTTAAGGAGTTCAAGACCAGCCTGACCAACACAGTGAAACCCTGTCTCTACTAAAAATACAAAAATTAGCTGGGCATGGTGGTGCATGTCTGTAATCACAGCTACTTGGGAGGCTGAGGCAGGAGAATCGCCTGAACCAAGGAACTGGAGGTTGCAGTAAGCCAAGATCATGCTACTCTACTCCAGCCTGGGCAATACAGAGGGATGCAGTCTCAAAAAAAATTTTTTTTCTTCAGCCAGAGGAACTCCACAATGATAGAACAGAAAGAAAACTATTTTATTATACAAATAACTTAGCATGTGACATGCATCACAGCCAATCTGCCTAAGAGATTAGAAAGATGGTTAACGTAATTAGTCTCCACATAAAATAATTTACAGCACCACATCATACGAAGTTTATCTTCAATTCACCTGATAATTGGAGAAACCATCCATGTATGCTAATTGGCTATACTCAGTAATGAAAAAACCTCAGGTGATCCACCTGCCTGGGCCTCCCAAAGTGCTGGGATTACAGGCTTGAGCCACTGCGCCCAGCCCTTGATCAATCTTATATCTAATCTGAGTGAATTTTTTTTTTAGATGGAGTTTCGCTTGTGTTACCCAGGCTAGAGTGCAATGGTGCCATCTCGGCTCACCATAACCTCCACCTTCTGGGTTCACGCAATTCTTCAGCTTCAGTCTCCCGAGTAGCTGGGACTACAGGCGTGCACCACCACACCCAGGTAATTTTTGTATTTTTAGTAGAGACAGGGTTTCACCATGTTGACCAGGATGGTCTGGACCTCTTGACCTCTGATCCACCCGTTTTGGCCTCCCGAAGTGCTGGGATTATACGCGTGAGCCACGGCGCACGGCCAAAAAACACTTATTAAAGAAGTCAGAGATTCTTCACCAGGCATGGTGGTACATGCCTGTAGTCCCAGCTACTTAGGAGGCTGAGGCAGGAGAATCACTTGAACCCGGGAGGTGGAGGTTGCAGCAAGCTGACATTGTAACACTGCACTCCAGCTTGGGCAACAGAGTGAGTCCTTCCTTACAACATATACAAAAATTAACCTGATGAATAAATTCTTAAATGTAAAACTTAGAATTGTAAAAAACTGTAGAAGATAAACTAGGAAATTTCATTCTAAAAGTGGGAACCTGCAAATTTTATAATGACGATACCAAAAGCTATTGCAACTAACTGACAAATGGGACCTAATTGAACTAAAAAGTTTCTTCACAGAAAAGAAAACTATTAACAGAGTAAAAACAACCTACAGAATTAAAAACTATATATATTTGCAAACTATGCTTTTGACAAATGTCTAATATCCAGAATCCATAATGACCTTAAGTAAATTTACAAGAAAAAAACAATCTAATTCAAAAGTAGGTGACTGGGCATGGTGGTTCATGCCTGTTAATCCCAGCATTTTGGGATGCTGAAGCTGGTGGATCACCCGAGGTCAGAAGCTCAAAATCAGCCTAGCCACCATGGTGTAAACCTTGTCTCTGCTAAAAATACAAAATTAGCCAGGTGTGGTAGTTCTTATGCCTCTAAAATTCCAGCTACTTGGGAGGCTGAGGAAGGAGAACAGCTTAAACCTGGGAGGCAAAGTCAAATTGAGCCAAGATCACACCATTGCATTCTGGCCTGAGCAACAAGAGCAAAACTCCTTTGCAAAAAAAAAAAACAAAAGAAAAGTAGGCAAAAAACATGAGCAGTTTTCTGCCTGCTTCTCAAAAGACATACATGTAGTAGCTATAAAGCATATTAAAAATGTTCATTACTAGGCTGGGTGCGGTGGCTCATGCCTGTAATCCCAGCCCTTTGGGAGGCTGAGGCGGGCAGATCACCTGAGTTCAGGAGTTAGACACCAGCCTGGGCAACACAGTGAAACCCTGTCTCTACTAAAACACAGAAAGATCAGCCAGGTGTGGCAGTATTCACCTGTAGTCCCAACTACTCTGGAGGCTGACAAAGGAGAATCACTTGAACTCAGGAGGCAGAGGTTGCAAAGAGCAGAGATTGTGCTATTGCACTCCAGCCTGGACAACAGAGAGAGACTAGGTCTCAATAAATAAATAAATAAATAAATAATAAAATAAAAATAAAAACTGCTCAATACTGATTAGAGAAATGCAAAGGAAAATCACAATGAGAGACCATCTACACACCAGTCAAAATGGCTATTATACAAAGTAAAAAAAGAAACAACAGATGCTGGCCGGATGTGCGCCGAAGCAGGTGAACAGCCTGAGGTCAGGAGTTCAAGACCAATCTGGCCAACAGGGAGAGACCCCACCTCTACTAAAAATGCAAAAATTAGGCCAAGTGTGGTGGCTCATGCCTGTAATTCCAGCACTTTGGGAGGCTGAGGCAGGCAGATCACGAGGTTAGGCGTTTGAGATCAGGCTGGCCAACATAGTGAAACTCCATCTCTACTAAAAATACAAAAAAAAAATTACCGGGTGTGGTGGTGCGCCCTGTAATCCCAGCTACTCGGGAGCCAGGGAAAATCACTTGAACACAGGAGGCAGAGGTTGCAGTGAGCTGAGATGGAGCCATTGCACTCCAGCCTGGGTGACAGTGCAAGACTGCATCTCAAAAAAAAAAAAAAAAAAAGCAAAAATTAGCTGGGTGGGGTGGCAGGCACCTGTAATCTCAGCTACTTGGAAGGCTAACACAGGACACTCCAGCCTAGGTGACAGAACAAGCCTCCATCTCAAAGGGAAAAGAAAAAAGATTGCTTGAGCCCGGGAGGCGAGGCTGCAGTGAGCAGAGATCATGCCACTTGCACTCCACCCTGGGTAACAAAGTGAAACTCTGTCTCCAAAAATAAAATAAAATAATTTAATAAAAACATAATACGGTAAATAAATATCATGAAATACTGTGTGGCCAGAACAAGAGATCAAGATAATTTCTTTCGTAGCAACATGGATGGAGATAGAGACCATTATCCTTAAAAAAACTAATGCAGAAACAGAAAACCAAATTCATGTTATTGTTTATAAATAGGTGGCTGAGGGCTCACATCTGTAATCCCAGCACTTTGTGAGGCCCGGGCAGGTGGATCACAAGGTCAGGAGTTCGAGACCAGCATGGCCAACATGGTGAAACCCTGTCTCTACTAAAAATACAAAAATTAGCCAAGCAAGGTGGCAGGCACTGGTAATCCCAGCTACTCAGAAGGCTAAGACATGAGAATCGCTTGAACCCAGGAGGCAAAAGTTGCAGTGAGCCGAGATCGAGCCATTGCACTCCAGCCTGGGCAACAAGAGCAAAACTCTGCCTAAAAAAAAAAAAAGAAGAAGAAAGAAGAAAAAGAAAAAGCTAAATAATAAGAACACACGGACACAAAAGAACAACAGGCCAGGAGTGGTGGCTCACGCCTGTAATCCAAGCACTTTAAAGGCCAAGGTGGATGGATCACCTGAGATTGGGAGTTCAAGACCAGCCTGACCAACATGGTGAAACCCGGTCTTAAAAAAGAAAAAGAAAGAAAGAAAGAAAGAAACAACAAACACTGAGAGTTAGTTGAGAGTGAGGGCAGGAGGACAAAGACAATCAGAAAAAAATACTTGTTTGACACCATGCTTAGTACCTCAGTGACAAAATCTGCACATTAACCTTCATGACACAATTTTATTTAGATAACAAACCTACAGATGTACCCATGAAACAAAAATAAAAGTTAAACTAAAAACTCCATGGGTGGGGAGAGTGCGATGCAGGCTGAAGGACTGGTTTGTACAACAAACAGTGGCTTAGGTGGGGCTGCATTCTGATTTATTTTTGTGTCCATGCAGGCAGATGGGATTATGAACAGTTGGTCCAGAACCCTAGGATGGTGGAGAAATCATATTACTGCTGCAGATTCAGTGTCTGCTGGTGGGATGTTCTAGGAGACTTGTAACCATTTTTTTTAGGGTTTTGGCAAGAGGCACTGGGATCAAAAATGATGTGAATTTTCTGAGGGTGGTGCCTAGTCCTGGGAGGGTTGTGGGCACGTCAATGTCTTGTGGGTGTGTTTGTAAGTGGGTGAAAATCTTGTGGAGGCAGCTGTGGGAAAGTGATGTTTGTTATCAGAGCTCTGTCCTCTTAGAGGAGACCTGAAATCACAGGACAATGAGCAGTGTGACAGCTTGTGTACAGGAGAGCACAGCCTCCCATCCCAGGCATGCAGAGTTCCATTCCAGGGAAGGCCACTGTAATATCTTTTTTCTGGCACAAAATGTGTCGTTTACTGAACACCAAGCAATTATCCCACACTCACTGTCCAACATTTGAATTCTGACAGCACACAGAGTCAGCCCAGACCCTGATTCAGAGCACAGTCCCAACAACACTGTCCTTACTACACATGCCAGTAACAAACTTCATAGGCTGATCTATGCTTCTGAGCCACTGTTTAATAACTGGGGACTCCCAGAACATTCCTCAAGTTCAGTAATGTAATAGACTAACTCACAGAACTGAGTGAAACACTGGAGTTATGTTTACCAGTTTATTATAAAAGATACAAGTCAGGCCAGGCGCGGTTGCTCACACCTGTAATCCCAGCACTTTGGATGGCCGAGGCAGGTGAATCACCTGAGGTCAGGAGTTAGACACCAGCCTGACCAACACGGGAAAACCCTGTCTCTACTAAAAATACCAAAAAAAAAAAAAAAAAAAAAAATTAGCTGGCTGTGGTGGCAAGCACCTGTAATCCCAGCTACACAGGAGGCTGAGGCAGGAGAATCACTTGAACCTGGGAATTGGAGGTTGCAGTGAGTTGAGATCGCACCACTGCACTGCACTCCAGCCTGACAACAGAGTGAGACTCCATCTCAAAAAGTAGTAATAGCCGGGCGCGGTGGCTCACACCTGTAATCCCAGCACTTTGGAAGGCTGAGACAGGTGGATCATGAGGACAAGAGATCGAGACCATCCTGGTCAACATGGTGAAACCCCGTCTCTACTAAAAATACAAAGAATTAGCTGGGCATGGTGGCATGTGCCTGTAATCCCAGCTACTCAGGAGGCTGAGGCAGGAGAATTGCCTGAACCCAGGAGGCAGAGGTTGCGGTGAGCCGAGATGGCACCATTGCACTCCAGCCTGGGTAACAAGAGCGAAACTGTCTCAAAAAAATAAACAAACAAACAAATAAATAATAAAAACTCTAATTCAAATGCATTTTTTTGGTAACTCACTGGATTGAGAGAAACAAAATTCAGGCTTAACCAACCACAAAGTGCCAATTAACCTCTGATCACATAAGCAGAAAAAGTATACCTTAACCATAAATATCAAGCAACAATGTAACTGTACCTAACCAATTATTTAATTATGTTTTCTTCATTGTGCGCCTTTAAAAGTCTTTCCTTCAAGCTGCACCCATAAACCACAAACTACAAACCACAGCTGGGTGGTCCACAATTTTTGAATCACACTTTGATTAAATTTCTTCTAAATTTTTGCGGTGATGCCCATAATTTTTTTTTTTTTAGACGGAGTTCCGCCCTTGTTGCCCAGGCTTGAGTGCAATGGCGCGATCCTGCCTCACCGCAATCTCCACCTTCCGCGTTCAAGCGATTCTCCTGCCTCAGCGTGCCGAGTAGCTGGGATTACACGCATGCGCCTCCACGCCCTGATAATTTTGTATTTTTAATAGAGACGGGGTTTCACCGTGTTGGTCAGGCTGATCCCGAAGTCCTAACCTCAGGTGATCTGCCCGCCTCGGCCTCCCAAAGTGCAACATCACTGGCGTGAGCCACTGCGCCCGACACTCTCATAAATTTGTAATAGGTGAAAAGAGGAACTGGGAACCCCCGGACCAAAGCTCTTCGCATTCATGAACCCGCACCCTGAATCAGGATTCTCCCCCGATGACCTTCCCGTGGTCCCTGCACAATCTGGGAGAAACGCGGCCCTGTGGATGCCGAGATACCCAGAGATGGCTCCAGGCCAGGGCACAGTCACTGCCCAGGGAAGAGACGGGAGGCCTGGAGCCCGCAGTCAGCGAAGCCGCCATCTTATGGCTGAAGGGGACTGAAGCCGAGCTCGGCAAGCAGAACTCCGGAGAACTCCGGAGAACTCCGGGCGCAGACTGTGGAGCTGACTGCGGGGAGGCCTGAGTCCCGCCACAGCCCCTTCCCCACGATTTCAACCAGCCCCTCCCTCTCTCGGGATGTCGCACCCAGCACTCTCACCATCTCTAGGCTTCCAGAGGGTCCCGGCGTCTTAGCTGGATCTCCCAGTTTATGCAGGTCGAAAGGCCACAGAGACTGGGCCTCTAGGAGGAGAGGACAAAGCAGGGAAAGTGAGACCTAAACCTCCGGCTGCAGGGAGACGCAAAACTGCCGCCAAATCCCGGAAGCCTCTTGTCTGCTCCGGCTGCATGCCTGATTGGACGGTTCCTAGCCCAGGGTTACTGATTGGATAACGTTTAAGGTCCCGCCCCTTCAGGGTCTGAGTGACAGAAGCCATGGTCAGCCTCTGGGCTGAATGAAGAGTGACAGCCTAAGCTACAGACTTTTCAGCCAGGGCTTCTTTTTTTAAGTGAACCAAGCCCATCC
Organism: Leontopithecus rosalia; assembly: GCA_028533165.1. NCBI lineage: Eukaryota > Metazoa > Chordata > Mammalia > Primates > Cebidae > Leontopithecus > Leontopithecus rosalia. The sequence continues at coordinate 1,472 of JAPYYA010003493.1, read as the reverse complement.
CAGAGGGTATTTGCATTTAACCTTGTGTGTAAGATCATATCTGGTGTCTTCACCCACATTTACGAAGCTCCAGATGGCCCCACAGAAAAAAAAAAAAAAGATCATATACATTTACAAATGATATACGGCTACTCACAAATAAAAATAATGTAAGTATTATTTTAGAATTTCAGATTTTATGACCTTTGTGGCTTCTGCTCCATTGAGTAGGGAGCTTGAGACTTTAAATAGAGGCTTTTTGCAAGGGAGTGAAAAGCAAAAAAAAACAAAAACAAAAACAAAAACAAAAACAAAACAGACAATCCTCTGAAATAAAATGTGACCCAAATGTGAATATTAAATTTTCTAGTAGTCAGGCCGGGCGCGGTGGCTCACTCCTGTAATCCCTGCACTTTGGGAGGCCGAGGCCAGTGGATCATGAGGTCAAGAGATTGAGACCATCCTGGTCAACACGGTGAAACCCTGTGTCTACTAAAAAAACAAAAAATTAGCTGGGCATGGTGGCACGTGCCTGTAATCCCAGCTACTCAGGAGGCTGAGGCCCGAGAATTGCCTGAACACCAGGCATGGTGGTACAGGCAGAGGTTGTGGTGAGCCGAGATGGCGCCATTGCACTCCAGCCTGGGTAACAAGAGTGAAACTCCGTCTCAAAAAAAAATAAATAAATAAAAATAAATTTTCTAGTAGTAAAACTTTAAAAAGAAAAAAACAGTGGAATTGAGTGTTACAATCTAATTAACCTAATATATCCAAAGTATTTAATATGATGCAAAATGTAATTATTATAATTATTTTTTTGGGGGGGAGGAAGGGAGGAAGGGAGGAAGGCAGGAAGGGAGGAAAGGAGGAAGGGGGGAGGAAGGAAGGGAAGGAGGGAGGGAGGGAAGGGAAGGAAGGAAATCAAGCAATGAGAGAGACATTGCCGACCTGAATCTAGAAGTTTACAAGTTGATTTCTTTTTTTTCTTTTTTTGAGAGAAGGAAAGAAAAAAAGAGTGAAGGAGTGAAGGAGTGGAAGAAAGAGGAAGAAAAAGAGGGAGAGAGAACGGAAACGTTGCTTTATTCTGAAAAAACTGAGTATTAATAATGGCCAATCAATGTTTCATTTAAACCTATGAGTAGGTGTGATGTGGTATTGACAAGAATGTATATTTTGTGTATTTGAAGTGGAGAGCTCTATAAATATTTATTAAGTTTACTTGTTCCGGATCTGAGTTCGAGTCCTTGATATCCTTATTAATTTTCTGTCTCATTGAGTCTAAGTCTCTATGTATCTGGGTGTTAGGATCAGTAGCTCTTGTTGTTGCCTTGATCCTTTTACCACTATATCTTTGTTGCTTTAAAATCTATTTTATCAGATATGAGAATTGCAACTCCTGCTTTTTTATTAATTTATTTATTTTTGCTCTCCATTTGGGTGGTAAATCTTTCTCCATCCCTTTGTTTTGAGTCTTTGTGTATCCTCGCATGTGA
>JAPYYA010003492.1:0-12799 GCA_028533165.1 Leontopithecus rosalia | reverse complement strand
GATACATAGAGACTTAGATTCAATGAGACAGAAAATTAACAAGGATATCAAGGACTTGAACTCAGATCCGGAACAAGTAAACTTAATAAATATTTACAGAGCTCTCCACTTCAAATACACAAAATATACATTCTTGTCAATACCACATCACACCTACTCATAGGTTTAAATGAAACATTGATTGGTCATTATTAATACCAATTTTTTTTTCAGAATAAAGCAATATTTCTGTTCACCCTCCCTCTTTCTCCTCCTCTTTCTTCCTCTCCTTTACTCATTTTTTTTCTTTCTTTCCTTCTCTCAAAAAAAGAAAGAAATCAACTTGTAAACTTCTAGATCCAGGTCAGCAATGTCTCTCTCAATGCTTGATTTCCTTCCTTCCCTTCCCTCCCTCCCTTCTTCCCTTCCTCCTTTCCTTCCTTCCTTCTTTCATCCCTTCCTTCCTCCCTCCCTTCCAGCCTTCCTCCCTTTCTCCCCCGCCAAAAAAAAAGAAAACAATGCATTGAGACACTCTGTGTACTGTAACCATATTATTAAATTTGGCTTGATCTACTGTTATATTTCTTCTATTTTAGTTTTTGCTGCCTATCAAATTACCCCAAAATGATATAAGGGCAATATGGCTGTGACATCTGTCACCCCATCGATGGCCAGGGTTGCTTCAGCTGATCTGGCTACCTAAGCTCATGTCTCCTTCCCTCACTGCTCCATGTGCGTCCCTCCCAAAGCTGTGCACTGGGTCAAAGAAGATGACCTTTTCCCGATAGAGGAGGACGATTCTTCAGTCAAAGGTATATAAGTAGCTATGCTCCTCTGCTAGAACCTCCAAACAAGCTCTCAAATTACCCCAAAACTTATGGGCATACAACAAACACTTATCAGCTCACATTTTCTGAGGGTCAGGAAAGTGGGTGTGGCTTAGTTGGGTGGTCCTGGCTCAGGATCACTCATGAGGTTTTAGTCAAACCATCAGGTGGGACTGGGGTCTTTAGAGAATAGACCAGGGCTGGGGGATCGGCTTCCAAGCTCTCTGACTTGGCTATTGGCAGAAAACTTCAGTTCCTGGACAAGTGGTCCTCACTACAGAGCTGCTCATGACATTGCTTTCTCAGAGTGCGTAAACCAAGAAAGAAGGAGAGCAACCAAGGCAGAAGCTGCAGTGTCCTTTTTAACTGAATCTCGGAAGTGACACACCGTCACTTCTGCTGTATTCTATTGGTCACACAAACCAATCCAGATACAGTGTGGGAAAAGAGGTGGGGATTGGTGGGGCTGTCCTAGAGGCTGACTACCACACACCCCACCCAACATTCTTAGTCTCCATCCCCACATGTGTTGCCCAGGTTTCTATTAATAGAAATCTCACACACCTTTTTGTTTTTGATTTTGTTTTTTTGAGACAGAGTCATGCTCCGTCACCCAGGCTGGAGTGCGTGGAGAGATCTCAGTTCACTGCAACCTCCGCCTCCCAGGTTCAAGTGATTCTCCTTCCTCAGCCTTCCTAGTAGCTGGGGTTACAGGCGCACATTACCACGCCTGTCTAATTATTGTATTTTTAGTAGAGACAGGGTTTCTCCATATCGGCCAGCTAGTCTTGAACTCCTGGCCTCAGGTGATCAGACTGCCTCGGCCTCCCAAAGTGCTGGTATTACAGGTGTGAACCACCATGTCTGGCACACTCTTTTTATCTTACCTTCTAGGGCCTTCTTCTGTAATGGAGTCTAGAAGTAATGAGAGGTGATAACAGTATTAAGAAGAATCAGCAGATCCCATGAAGGCTTTATAAATTTCACAGGGATGAGGAAACTAACCTCCTCAGACAGTAGAGGAAGGGCTTCTTTTACTGGCAAAGGAGGCTCAACAGAATGTAGGAGTTCTGACTGGGCGTGGTGGCTCATGCCTGTAATCCCAGAACTTTGGGAAGCCGAGGCAAGTGGATCTCTTGAGTCCAGGAATTAAAGACCCACCTGGAAAACATGGGGAAACCCTGCCTCCACAAAAAAAAAAAAAAAAAAAAAAAAAAAAAAAGCCAGGCATGAGTCTGTAGTCCCAGCTACTCAAGAGGCTGAGGCAGGAAGATAACTTGAGCCTGGGAAGCAGAGGTAGCAGTGAGCCAAGATTACGCCACTGTACTCCAGTTTGGGTGACAGAGACCCTGTCTCAAAAAAGAAAAAAAAAATACAGGGGTTCATGATCCTAGTGTCATCATAATTTGTCCAGGTGTCACTATTCCAAAATTTTGGGTCTCACCTCTGCTCCAAAAATTGCCCTAACTTTAACTTGAAACACTATGAGATTGGGAATTCAATTTGCATTGTAATTCAGAATTAGATTTTGAGTTTGATTTTTAGAAAGTACAACATTGCAGATACAGTAAAGCAATCAAGGCTTTCTTGTCCTTTATCTGATGTTTAACTGAGAAGTTAAAGCCCTAAGCTTACCAGTTTCTTTCCCCCAGTTATCCAACATAATTAGACTAATCCAACCAACCCAAAGAATCCACTTGGTCACCCAACACCTTGCCTTCTTTAGGCACTGGATTACAGGTAATAATTTAAGAAATTGTTTTTACTAATACATGCCATAGACAACACTGTTGCCTTTATCACTGACTAAAGCTTGTATTATTCCCTTCCTGTATTTGCAAGGCTATACTCTCTAAAAGTCAAACTCAACATATGAGTTACAATGCAAAATGAATTTCCAATCTCAGAGGGTCTCCTGTTAAAGTTAGGGCGTTTTTTGGAGGGAAGGTAACATTCCAAATTTTGGAATAGGGTCACATGGGAAGATTATGATGACATCAGGATCATGAATCCCTAAATTCTGTTGAGAATCCTTTGGCAGTAAAAACACCCCTTCCAGATTGGTCGTGGTGGCTCATGCCTGGAATCCCAGCACCTTGGGAGGCCAAGGCTGGAGGATCATGAGGTCAGGAGCTTGAGACCGGCCTGGCCAAAATGGTGAAACCCCATCTCTACTAAAAATACAAAAATTAGCTGGGCATTAGCCGGGTGCAGTGGCTCACGCACGCCTGTGATCCCAGCACTTTGGGAGGCTGAGGCGGGTGGATCACCTGAGATCAGGAGTTCGAGACCAGCCTGACCAACATGGTGAAACCCCGTCTTAAAAAAAAAAAATTAGCTGGGCATGGTGGCAGTTGCCTGTAATCTCAGCTATTTGGGAGGCTGAGGCAGGAGAATCATTTGAACCAAGGAAGCAAAGGCTGCAGTGAGCCAAGATCACGCCATTGCACTCTAGACTAGGTGACAGTGCAAGACTCTGTCTCCAAAAAAAAAAAAAAAAACCCACAAAAACAAAAACAACCCCACCCTTATTTCTTTTTTTATGTTTTATTTTTTTAAGACAGAGTCTTGCTCTGTCACCCAGGCTGGAGTGCAGTGGCATGACCTCAGCTCACTGAAACCTCTGCCTCCTGGGTTCAAGCCATTCTCCTGCCTCAGCCCCTCAAGTAGCAGAAATTATAGGTGTGTGCCACCACAACCAGCTAATTTTTGTAGAGATGGGGTTTTGCCATGTTGGCCAGGCTGTTCTCAAATTAACTCCTGGCCTCTAGTGATTTGCCCTTCTTGGCCTCCCAAAGTGCTGGCCTTATAGGTGTGAGCCACTACAGCCCGCCAGCCCTTCCTTCTTTGAGGTTAGTCTCTTCTTTGTTAAATCTGTAATGGCCCCCCTGAGGTAGTTGTCTTGCAAGGTGTTTAAATATAATCAGATCAGAGAACCAATCCAGATAACCCAGAACAAATTCAAGAAACCCACTCTTAAAGCTTTGTTCTCCTGGAATTGTATCCAACACCATTGCCTGTTTCAAGATGACTTTGAAACATTATCCTGTTTCAAAGTATGAGCATTATAAGTCATTTGGAATAAGAAACTTTTTTTTAGGGGTTAGGCCTCATGAAATTGTGAGTGTGGGAAAAGGTCTACGTAGGAGTCTAATATCTTTGTGTCTGGTATTGGTCTTGAAATTTCATAAATCAGTACTGCTTACCGTTAGGAAGAAAAGCTAGGCATGACGCGAACGTGGGCAGGAACAAGCTGGAACCCACAAAGAGAATCTGGATCCCATGGAGATAACCTAGACTGAGCATCTGTCTCTTACCACCTACACCTCAATGAGGCAGATGCATGCAAGAGCCTGGTGCAGGTGCTTATAGGAGCCATGCGCTGCACCTGTGTCTCACCCAGACATGCAGAAACTGAAGAAGATCCAGGAGGAGCTGCAAGAACTCTAGACTCAGCTACTGCCCCACACAAGGGTGAGCAGCAGATGAGCAACAGTGTGCATGAGAGGTGCCTAGTGGCCTAGACTGACCTTCAGACTGCAATGGCTGCTGCTTCACTTCTGCCTTCCTATCTTCACAGATTTCCCAGTGGCCAGTCCTAATCCAAAACCATATTTGAGAGATTAAAGTCAAGGTTGTTAGAATTTGAGATGTTAGGACATTCAAGTGGAATTTTGCCAACGGACATGTGTAAACTTAGAGCTACAGATCAAGGACGAACTTGTAGGTTTAAAGATCATTCCTAACATGGACTATAACAAGAAAATCCTTAAATAATTCCTGGTACAGCTTTAGCAAATTATGCAAGGCAGACCAAAGCCCCTCATGATAACCCTTTTCATATCTACTCTGAGGGAAAAAAGTAATATCCACTAATACTTTGGTTTATTGTTTTTATTATTATTATTACTAGGAATCTTGTTTGTTTGTTTTTAGACTGAGATTCACTCTGTCACCCAGTTTGGAGTGCAGTGGGGCAATCTCGGCTCACTACAACCTCTGCCTCCTGGTTTCAAGGGATTCTCCTGCCTCAGCCTCCCAAGTAGCTGGGATTACAAGTGTGGGCTACCACTCCCAGCTGATTTTTTGTATTTTTAGTAGAGATAGGGTTTTACCATATTGGCCAGGCTGGTCTCTAATTCCTGAACTCAAGTGATCTGCCTGCCTTGGCCTCCAAAAATGCTGGGATTACAGGTGTGAGTGACTGCGTTCAGCCTCCTTTTGTTTTCTTTTTTCTTTCTTTTTTTTCTTTTGAGATAGAATTTTGCACTTTCACCCAGGCTGAAGTGAAGTGGCTACTGCAACCTCTGCCTCTCGGGTTCATGTGATTCTCCTGCCTCAGTCTCCCAACAACCTGGGATTATAGGCGCCCACCACCACGCCAGGCTAAATTTTGTATTTTTAGTAGAGACAAGGTTTTGTCGTGTTGCCCAGGCTGGTCTTGAACTCCTGACCTCAGGTGATCCACCTGCCTCAGCCTCCCAAAGTGCTGGATTACAGGCATGAACCACTGAGCCTGGCCTTGATTTTTATTTTTTTAAATGGGGCCATAATTCCATTCTTGACAGTGTTAGAAAGACACAACACCCCTATTCTTTTTCTGAAGGGTTATCCTAAGTTCAGCCTTGAGAGCAGCCCCAGCTCTGGGGCTGAGGTTCAGACTCTTGAATTCATCCATGTTTGTGCAGGGGGCTGAAAGCAATGAAAGTTAGTCTTGCATATTCAGAGACCTTTTTTTGCTTTTTTTTGGCTTTGTTTTGAGACAGAGTTTTACTCCCGTTGCCCAGGATGGAGTGCAATGGTGTGATCTCAGTTCACTGCAACCTCTGCCTCCTGAGTTCAAGCGATTCTCCTGCCTCAGCCTCCTGAATAGCTGGGATTACAGGCACCCACCACCGTTGCTATTTTTTTTTTTGTATTTTTACTAGAGACAGGGTTTTACCATGTTGGACAGGTTGGTCTTGAACTCCTGACCTCGGGTAATCCACCAGCCTTGGTCTCCCAAAGTGGCGGGATTACAGGCATGAGCCACAGCACCCAGCAGACGTTGTATTTTACAGGAAATAATAGGCATGTGAATTCGTTTGCTCAGTTTCTTCCTTCTTGATATCTTGAAATATTCTGTCATTGCAGTCATAAAATAGTTTTTGTCCTCTAGTGGGGAAGCATATCTAGATATGACAGACCTTAAAATAGTCTCTACAGAAGGTAGATGCATATGTGGCAACTTTAGTCACTCAGTCGCTACAGTCCATAAACCCAAGAGACCTTTTGAGTGAGGCCTGGCCATCACAAGTAAAGGTTCCCAAATCTAGTTTCTCCCTTTTTTTTCTTTCAAAGAGATGGGGTCTTTCTATGTTGCCCAGGCTGGAGTGCAGTGGCTCTTCACAGGCTGATCCCACTACTGATCAGCATGGGAGTTTTGACTTGCTCTATTTCTGACCTGGGCTGGTTCACCCCTCCTTAGGCAACCTGGGGTCCCCTGCTCCCAGGAGGTCACCATATTGATGCCGAACTTAGTGCAGACACTCGACCAGCATAGTGCACTACAACCCAGAACTCCTGGACTCCAGCAATTCTCCAGCCTCAGCCTTCCAAGTAGCAGGGACTGCAGGCACACACCGCTGTGCCCCGCACCAAATCTGGTTTCTTATTAAAGCGCCTGGCAAGACACAGATGATTTTGTTTGTTTGTTTGTTTTTTGAGATAGAGTTTCGCTCTTGTTACCCAGGCTGGAGTGCAATGGCGCGATCTCGGCTCACTGCAACCTCCTCCTCCTGGGTTCAGGCAATTCTCCTGCCTCAGCCTCCCGAGTAGCTGGGATTACAGGCACGTGCCACCATGCCCAGCTAATTTTTTTTTTGTATTTTTAGTAGAGACGGGGTTTCACCATGTTGACCAGGATGGTCTCGATCTCTTGACCTCGTGATCCACCCACCTCAGCCTCCCAATGTGCTGGGATTACAGGCGTGAGCCACCGGGCCAGGCCGACACAGATGGCTTTAGGCTTCAAAAGATTCTATTTTACTGAGGCTGATGAAGTGTCCTGGAATCTGCCATTTTTAAAAGATCCCCAGGCAAAGCCAGACGTAGTGGCTTACACCTGTAATCTCAGCTCTTTGGGAGGCTGAGGCAGGTGGATCACCTGAGGTCAGGAGTTCGAGACCAGCCTGGTCAACATGGTAAAACCCTGTCTTCACTAAAAATACAAAACTTAGCCAGTCATGGTGATGCGTGCCAGTAATCCCAGCTACTTGGGAGGCTGAAGCCGAAGAATCGCTTGAACCTGGGAGGCAGAGGTTGCAGTGAGCTGAGATCACATCATTGCACTCCAGCCTTGGCGACAAGAGCAAGATTTCATACTCCATCTCAGAAAAATAAAAATAAAATATCCCCAGCCAAAAGATCCTAGATCTTATAATCAACCATGTTTTGAAACCAACGATCTAAGGGATTCCAAGATAGGCATGAGTGACATAGCCTGTTGAATGAGTTTGAGAGAGGTGTCCCTACTGTAAAATGAGACAGCGGTTTAAATTTCCCAGTTTGCCATAAATATAAAAAGTGCTCAGTTAAAAAAAAATAAAAAAAAGAAAAGAATCGGCTGGGCATGGTGGCTCACACCTGTAATCCCAGCGCTTTGGAAGGCCAAGGCCAGCAGATCACTTGAGGTCAAGAGTTTGAGACCAGCCTGGCCAACATGGTGAAACCCCATCTCTACCAAAAAATATGAAAAATAAATAAATAAATAAGCAAGCCAAGCATGGTGCTGTGTTTGTTATCCCAACTACTCAGGAGGCTGAGGACGGAGATTCACTTGAGCCCAGGAGGTGGAGGGTAGAGTGAGCCAAGATCTCACTAATGCACTCCTGCCTGAGTGACAGTGAGACTCCATCTTAAAAAAAAAAAAGAAAAGAAATATCTGGCTGGGAGCAGTGTCTCATGCCTGTAATCCCAGCACTCTGGGAGGCCGAGGCGGGTGGATCACCTAAGATCAGGAGTTCAAGACCAACCTGGCCAACATGGTAAAACCCTGTCTCTACTAAAAATACAAAAATTAACCGGGTGTGGTGGCACACGCCTGTAATCCCAGCTACTTGGGAGGCTGAGGTGGGAGAATCTCTTGAGGCCAGGAAACGGAGGTTGCAGTGAGCTAAGACCACACCACTGCACTCCAGCCTGGGCAACAAGAGTGAAACTCAGTCTAAAAAAGAAAAGAAACATCACTGAAAAAAGCAAATCAGAAACAAGGCAAGGTAATGCCACATATCTTGAAAAATTTGATGAAAGGTTTGGGAATTTGCTTTATGACAATGGTTCCAGAGTAATTAAAAAAGAAGTCAGAAACATGTTTTGACTATTAAGATTTTTACTGGGTAGGGCGCAGTGGCTCATGCCTGTAATCCCAGCACTTTGGGAGGCTGAGGCAGGCGGATCATCTGAGGTCAAGAGTTTGAGACCAGGCCAACCAACATGGAGAAACCTCATCTCTACTAAAAATACAAAATTAGCTGGGTGTGGTGGCGCATGCCTGTAATCCCAGTTACTCAGGCTGCTGAGGCAGGAGAATCACTTGAACCTGGGAGGCGGAGGTTGTTGTGAGCCGAGATTGTGCCATTGCACTCCAGCCTGGGCAACAAGAGCAAAACTCCATCTAAAAAAAAAAAAGATGTTTATTGTAGCATGATTATTAAAATATGCAAATATGTCTAGGAAAAATAGAAGCAAGACAGTCTTTAGATTTCAATAATTAAAAACCCAGAATTTAACCACCACACCCAGGGTGTGGTGGCTCACGCTGGTAATCCCACACTTTGGGAGGCAGAGGTGGGTGGATCGCCTGAGGTGGGGAGTTCCAGACCAGCCTGATCAACATGCAGAAATCACATCTCAATACAAAAAAAATTTAAAAATACAAAAAAATTAGCCGGGCGTGGTGGCTCATGTGTGTAATCCGAGCTACTCGGGAGGCTGAGGCAGGAGAATCTCCGTCTCAAAAAATAAAAAATAAAAAAATAAAAAAATCCCAGTACTGTGAATATTTTCAAAGTTCTCTTTGACCTCTCATATTTTACACGCTCTTCCCAGGAATCTCCTTTACTCCCATAGGATCAGCTTTCATCCTTTATGGGAAAAGTCTCAGTCTTTTATTTTTCATATTTTCTGGTTTCATTTACTTATATATCTTTATTTTGAAGTAATTTCAGTGCTACAGAAGAGATGCAAGAATAGTACAAAGAATTTCTGTAACCCTCCACCCAGGTTCCCTGATGTTAACGTTTTACTATATTTGCTTTATCATTCTCTGTCTCTGTGTTTCCCTCTTTCTCTTGTCTCTTTCTGTCTTCCATCTAATACATATTCATAGCAAATATATACACACATATATACACATAGACACACATATATACCTATATATAGATATACAGATTATATGTACACATATAAAAAATGTATACCCAAACACACACACACACATACACACACACACACACACACACATTTTTCCTGAACAATTTGAGAGTTAAGTTAAATACATGATGCTGCATAACCCTTAAATACTTTCCTAAAGGACCAAGCGCAGCCATAAACATCAAGATTAACATGGATATAATGCAACCAAGTCCTCCAAATCTCCCAATAATGTCCTTTATAGCAAAAACAAATCAAAACGAGACAAAATTACTTTTTCTAAAGTTTAGTCTACTATCCAGTCCAGAAACACATGTAGTGTTCATTTTCATGTCCCTTTACCCTTCTTCAGTCTGAAGCAGTTCTTCTAATCTTTCTTTGCCACTCACAACCTTGGCATTTTTGAAAAGTACAGGACATTTATTTGGGAGAATGTTACTCACTTTGAGTTTCTCTGATGTTTTTCCTTGATCAGATTTAGGTTATGCATTAGAGTAGCATAGAAGGGATGCTTTGTTCTTCTTGGCATATCATGTCACGAAGTACATGATATTGATTTGTCCTTTTACTGGTGAGATGAACATTGATCATTTGATCAAGGGGTTGGCGGCTAGGTTTCTTCAATGTAAAGTTACTATTTTTCCGTGTTATTTATGAGCAATTTACAGGGAGATACTGTGAGACCATGTAAGAATTCTGTTCAGCACACTTTCACCCACTAAGTTTTACATCCATCAATGATTCTTGCCTGAATCAGCTAGTACTGTGATTATTGGCAGGTGGTAATTTTTTAGCTCCATCAATCCTTCTACGTTTAGAAGTTGGTATTCCACCATAAGAAAATGCCTTTCTTTCTTCACATTTATTTAGTTCATTCTTCTTTTATTTTTTATTTTATTTATTTTTTTGAGATGGAGTTTCACTCTTGCTACCCAAGCTGGAGTGCAATGGCGCGATCTTGGCTCACCGCAACCTCCGCCTCCTGGGTTCAGGCAATTCTCCTGCCTCAGCCTCCTGAGCCTGTAGCTGGGACTACAGGCGTGAGCCACCATGCCCAGCTAATTTTTGTATTTTTAGTGGAGACGGGGTTTCACTGTGTTGACCAGGATGGTCTTGATCTCTTGACCTCATGATCCACCCACCTCGGTCTCCCAAAGTGCTGGGATTACAGGCGTGAGCCACCGCGCCCGGCTCATTCTTCATTTATTATCAGTATTGATTAATCTCAATTTAATTGAAGCGCTATAATCAAACACTAACATTATTTATTTTGATGCTCACATTGTTCCATATTTGGCCAGTGGGCACCCCTTTAATCTGATTCTTTATTTTTTTGACAAATCTTTTGTTTTGTTTTGTTTTGTAGACAGATTCTTTCTCTGTTGCCCAGGTTGAGTGCAGTGGTGTGATCATAGCTCACTGCGGCAGCCTCGAACTCCTGGGCTCAAGCAATCCTCCTGCCTTGGCCTCCCAAAGCACTGGGATTACTGGCATGAGCTGTTGCATCTGGCCCTCATCACTTTTTAACTACTTCCTTACTTTCTGGCACAGCAAGATGTTCCTAGCTAAGCTTATACTTTTTCTACTTCCCTCAGCCTTGGAATCAACCATTTCTCCAAAGCACCCTTGTTTCTTTTAGAGGAGAACAGCATCTATAAACCAAGATCTGGGAGCAAAATATGCTCATTGCTTTTGCAAAGCTGTTGCCTCTGGCTCTTTCAGGGGGTATATACAAATTAAAAAATACAGTATTATATAACTATTTACATAGCACTTACGTTGTAGTACATATTATAAGGGATCTAAAGATGATTAACGTATACCAGAGGATGTGCGTAGGTTACATGCAAATGCTATATCATTTTATGTAAGGCTTTTCTTGAGCATATGCAAATTTTGATATCTGTAGAGCAGGAAGGTAGTGGGGTCAGTCCTGGAAACAGTCCCCGACTGATATGAAGGACTATTGTATATGCCTCAGCCTTCCAAGTAGCTGGGATTACAAGCACCTGCTACCATGCCTGGCTAATTTTTTTATTTTTAGTAGAGACAAGGTTTCACCACGTTGGCCAAGCTGGTCTCGAACTCTGGACCTCGGGTTATCCACCTGCCTCAGCCTCCCAAAGTGCTGGGATTACAAGTGTGTCACCTCACCCAGCCTCATCCATTTATTTCTGTCTAGGCATCTCTATCATGCATCTCATCTATCGACCTACCTCTCTCTCTCTCTTATCCATTGATCTATATCTCTGTCATCCACTTATCTCTATCCATCTCTGTCATTCACCTCTATTTGATCTATCTAGCTATCTCTACCATCCACCAATCTTTATCTATATATGTCATTCATTTATCTCTATCTCTGTCCATCTCTATCATTTCTATCTCTTTATCTAACATTTGTTTTTTAAATAATTTAATTTAATTTAATTAATTAATTTTTTTAACGACAGGGTTTCACCATGTTGGTGAGGCTGGTCTCAAACTCCTGAACTTGTGATCCACCTGCCTCAGCCTCCCAAAGTGCTGGGATTACAGGCATGAGCCACCCCGCCTGGCTAATATTTCTTTTAAAAACCATGAGTTCCAACCGGGTGCCATGGTTCACGCCTATAATCCCAGCACTTTGGGAGCCTGAGGCGGGTGGATCACGAGGTCAAGAGATCGAGACCATCCTGGTCAACAAGGTGAAACCCCGTCTCTACTAAAAATACAAAAATTAGCTGGGCATGGTGGTGCGCGCCTGTAGTCCCAGCTATTCGGGAGGCTGAGGCAGGAGAATTGCTTAAACCCAGGAGGCGGAGGTTGCAGTGAGCAGAGATCGCACCATTGCACTCCACAGTGAAACTCCGTCTCAAAAAAAAAAACCCCCAAAAAAACCCATGAGTTCTGGCCCAGGTGCAGTGGCTCATCCCTGTGATCCTAGCACTTTGAGAGCCCAAAGCAGGTGGATCACTTGCGGTCAGGAGTTCAAGACCAGCCTGGCCAACATGGTGAAATCCCAACTCTACTAAAAATACAAAAATTAGCTGTGTGTGGTGGCACATGCCTGTAATCCCAGCTTCTCAGGATGCTGATGCAGAATTGCTTGAACCCAGGAGGCAGAGGTTGCAGTGAGCTGAGATCATGCCATTGCACTCCAGCCTGGGTGACAGAGTGAGACTCCATCTTAAAAAAAAAAAACCAAAAACCAATAACAAGATATGAATTCACACTGATCTCTCCAATTTCAAATCACAACACCACAGGATTCATTCCAGTCAATTTTTCTTTCCACATTTGTAATCTCATTATCTGACAGAGATAAACCTGGCTGTCATTATCTTCAATATGTTTTCTTATTTGCCTATTACCCCTATATGTAACCAACTTCCTAACCCTGCTGGCTGCCTCTTTGGTACCAACTTTATAGGTCCCACTGGCCCTGCCTGCCTGAAGAGAAGGAAAGAAAAAAACAATAAAAATGTTTTTTTTTTTTTTGGGGGGGGGAGAAAGGGAGGAAGGCTGGAAGGGTGGGAAGGAGGAAAGGAGAGAGGAAGGAAGGGATGAAGGAAGGAACAAAGGGAGGAAGGGAGGAAGGG
>JAPYYA010003491.1:0-12801 GCA_028533165.1 Leontopithecus rosalia | reverse complement strand
CCCCGTCTCTACTAAAGATACAAAAAATTAGCTGGGCATGGTGGTGCATGCCTGTAATCCCAGCTACTCGGGAGGCTGAGGCAGGAGAATTGCCTGAACCCAGGAGGCGGAGGTTGCGGTGAGCCGTGATCGCGCCATTGCACTCCAGCCTGGGTAAACAAGAGCGAAACTCCATCTCAAAAAAAAAAAAAAAAAAAAAAATACCAACAACCATCAATAGGTCAACATATCTTTAACTACATTCTGATGACAATAGCAATGTATTGAAAATGTTACAATCTTCTATTGAAATTTAAATTCATGTTATCTATCTTGTCATGTTTAAAGGTTTTTAAAACTCCATTTATTATATTTTCTTCATCCTTGCTTTCTTGATATTTTAATTAAATCAGAATCAAGACATGATGATAACCTGTCATTGTTATCTTCAGATAAAATGTATCATATTTTCAGCAAAAGGTTAAACAGTACAGAGGTATAGAGATAATTGGACAGAACATTTAGATAACTGAAGCCCTCATTGGCTAGTAGACTTTATCAAGGGCCTGCATTACTCTGTATTGGTGGTGGGCCATTTTTAAAATAAGCTTTGTAGATCCACAAACAAAATGATAGATTCAAAAATACAAGTAAGCTTGACTATTATTTCAATTTCAGTGATTCATATTAGCAGGTTTGTTTTTTTGTTTTTTTTTTTTTTGAGATGGAGTTTCGCTCTTGTTGCCCAGGCTGGAGTGTAATGGCACATTCTCGGCTCACCACAACCTCCACCTCCTGGGTTCAAGCGATTCTCCTGTCTCAGCCTCCCAAGTAGCTGGGATTACAGGCATGTGCCACCACACCCAGCTAATTTTTCATATTTTTTAGTACAGACAGGGATTCACCATGTTGGCCAGGATGATCTTGATCTCTTGAGCTCTTGACCTCTTGATCCACCTGTGTCAGCCTCCCAAAGTGCTGAGATTACAGGCATGACCCACCACGCCCGGCCAATATCAGCAGTTTTTACAGTTTTTTTTCTTTTTCTCTCAGCTAAGTGATGGAACCAAAAGGTAGTAAAAAATCTTGGAAAATAGTTATTGGTCTTTTTTTCCATCTCAGCAGATAAAATACATTGATTTTTTGGATTTTTCCTATCTTATGACACATATCAAACATGCTCTGGGAAAATTCACAAGATAGCTATAAAATATATGCAATCTCTGTGTTTTGGATGCCTAACATAATCTTCCATATCACAATGGCAGCTTATATAAGGGACAGGAAGGAGTTTTGCTAGAGTCCCAGAAAGTGATAGGCAGTCTTTAAGAGCACTTTGAGCATCCAGTATCTCTGGTTAAAAAGAACATAGTAAAAAATATGAAGCATGCAAGCAAGTATTTGAACCAGAATGCATATATGTCTTAAAGCCTAATTTGGGGGAAATTTTCAAGCCCAAAATACTCTAGATATAAATATGTTAAATGTACAATCCAAGGTCAAACAAAGAACCTACAGCTAACAAAATTAATGATAATGCTAAACTGAAATGCTACATTATTAAAAGGTAAGAATGGCACTAACATAAATCCATGGCCAACTTGAGATACCAAAGATGTATGGAAGCCTCCCTTCGTAAAATAGCAGGAATGTCAGCTATCTAGGCGTGCAGTTTCACTGGTCAAGCATAATGAGAGCTTTGCAGTGAGTAAGACTTTACAAAATATAGCCAGGTCTTAGTGGAGTATAGAATTGAATAATATTCAGCAAATACTTACCATGTTCTAATTTTAGTTTGTTGCATATAAATGCCACTTAAAATGACTTGAATAAGTACTGAAAGTAGAAATGAAAATTAATAGCACTGTGCATCATTTGTCAGTAAGCATCTCCATTCCAAGTATATTTGTGTGTGTGTGTGTGTGTGGGTGTGTGTGTGTGTGTATTTGCCTCTTACTATGAGTTAAAGCCCCCTCAGAAAATTCCTCTACTCAGAAAACTCTTACAGTCATCTGTGAACCAGCCCTTTAGAATCATTCCCCTTACCTATACACATACTTCACTCTGCTCATAGTGTGGCTGCTCATAGTGTCACTGTTTCTGTCGTGACACGTATTTTTCCATTAGTAATATTAAAGGAACTTTTTTCTTTATTATATCGATATGTAGAATAGACCTTTTCAGGTAATATTTGTGGAAACATAAGACTATTCTGGAAGGCAGTTTAACAGTCTCTACTTCATAAGTCTTCCCTTGGACTCAACAGTTTCACTCCTACTAATCTATCTGATAAGTGTATTTAAGGAATGGCCAAAATTAATACATATGTACAAGAAAATTTATGACATTGTTGCTAGTGCCTAACAGGCAAAATTTTATCAATTTATCAATAGTTCATAGGTATGTCTCTGCAATAGAATGCTGTGTAGCCATCCAGAGGGAGAGAAGAAAGCTTTATATATACAGATGCCCCTTGACTTATGATGGTTTTACGTCCTGATAAATTCATTGTAAGCCAAAAATACTGTTAAGTTGAAAAAAGATTTAATGTACTTAACCTTATCGAACATCATAGCTGAGCTTAGCTTGCCTTAAATGTGCCTGGAACACTTATAGCTTAAAGTTCTGCACGTCATCTAACATGAAGCCTGTGTTTTAATATGATGTTGAATATCTCATGTCATTTGTTGAATACTGTACCAAGGGTGAAAAACAGAAGGGTGTTGCACCATCATAAAGTCAAAACATTGTAAATCAAGCCATCATTAGTTAGGGACTGTCTGTACTGACGTAGAAAGCCTTCAAAGACATGTTATAAAGTGGCAAAATGTAAGTGGCAAAGCAGTATGATGTGATCATGTGTGTTTTGAATTATATATATATACACACATTTGTATATAAATGATGCTGGCTTTATATTAAATATAAGACACATATAAGTGTATATAAGATGATGTTTGTGTTACAACTAGGTAAGAAAAGGTATATAAAATGATTCATATCATGCCTACTTAGTGCACTGAAATAATAAAATTTGCTGTTTTTACCTTTATGGAGTGGATTGAGGAAGGAAAAATAGGGCTTTTACTTACTTTACATGTTTTGTGTTGACTGATTTTACATGCATTACTTTTGTAATAAAATAAGAGATAAAAACATTTACTCTTGGGAAAAGATCTGGAAAAGTATATGCACACCAAAATATTAATGCCATAACAAAACTTGACATTTTTCTTCTGACACAAGATATTGATGAACTCCTAATATGTGAGCACAGCGGTGACCCCTGGTACTCTTTTGGACGATGTCTTCCTAAGGTCTATAATGCAGTTTTGGAGTTTGGGTTGTTTTCACCGTTAAATATCTACCCATACTTTTAATTGTATTTCTTCCTATATGTTCTCAGGAGAGTGTGTGTATGTGTGTGTGTGCATTCGTGTATTTGGGGAGAGGGTTATATATACATGTTATTTAAGCATTTGGTTGATTATTTTTCAAGCATGGTTGGAAACTTTAAGGAAGCAATGGGAAGAATAACCGATACTAATTACTGCTTAGTTACCCAAAGAATAAATAAATAAAGCTTCTTTTTCTCCCTTCTTCTGAATCTTTTCTTAGCAAAAAAGAATCACCCTGCAAGCAATTAAAAAGAGGTATTCTAGTGACCATACTAGATGAAATACTAAATAGTTATCCTATTAGAGTGATTATTAAAAGAGCACTAAAGGAAAACATTGATTATACTAGATTATTTATTTTTAGAGAATTCTATTCTAAGCTTATACTCATGGAGCTCATTCAGAATAATTTTATATTTTGTTGAAATTCATTAAAAATTATAGAAAAAGGTGCTCATTTGAAAACTTTCAAATAGTTTTTCAGAATGACAAACTTAATTACATATAAATTGACTAAATTGGTTGTGGGAGAAATAATGTAATGCATGGGCCTATTGACAACTTAAAAATACTTGCGGTAAACTTGATGATGTGATGCTATTTTATTAGGAAAGATGGCCTGTTAAGTTGCAATCCTTTAAGGATTCAAAGCCCTAATTGTATATAAGCAATAATGTATACTGTAGGCTCATTATCGTTGGAGGGGAGGTTTAATACAGAGTTGCAGAGCACAAAATGTGGAATCAAGATGGTTGGTGTTCAAATCCTGGCTCTGCCACTTCCTAGCTGTGATCCTGGAAAAGTTATCCTCTCTCTGCCTTGATTTTCATACCTATAAAACAAGGATATAAGTAGTAAGCGGTAGAACTCTATTTCATAAGGTTGTTATAAAATTGTTAAAAGAATGTAATGGGTTAGTATTTATAAAGCACGTCTACATATAGTAAGTGGTCAATAAGGGTAGCTACTATTATTTTTCATATTGGTCATGTAATATATAGTAAGTATTCTATATGTGTGTTGTCAAATAAATTAGTTGTTTACATATTATCATTTAAAAGAAAACATTGAATTACAATCTGTTTTAAGTATCTTTTTTACTTTTATTTTTCTGAGATGTAAAAATTGATTTTTATACTAGTTGGTTTTGATTATTTGTTTCTTGTTTTTATTACAGTTACAAATTATAATACTGTGGTAGAAACAAATTCAGATTCAGATGATGAAGACAAACTCCATATTGTGGAAGAAGAAAGTATTACAGATGCAGCTGATTGTGAAGGTGCACCAGAGGATGACCTGCCAACAGACCAGACAGTGTTACCAGGGAGGAGCAGCGAAAGAGAAGGGAATGCTAAGAACTGCTGGGAGGATGACAGTAAGTCTGATTTTTTTGGGTAATATTGTATTCTTGTGATTAGTTTTCAGTGCATATATTAACTGAAAAGAAAAATTGGATGAAAAGTTTGAAATCAATAGTAAATTTGGCTATCAATAAATATTTGGTGTCCTACTTACTAAAAAGTAGATTATGAAGCAGAATAAGAAAGTTATTTTGACCATATTTACAATGAATATAATGTACTGAAATTTAGTAGAATTTACTAACCAGGATCAAGCATTCCAAATATTGTTGATATAACTGAACCTACCTTTAATTTCCTGTTGTAACCCCAAATGAATACTCTGTTTAGAAATCAATAAATATTATATTGGTATAGTGAAATTTTAATTCAATATGCAAAATTCCCAAACACAAATACATGGAGATATTTTTAGTGTTTGTAAGCTTCTCTATACATACATCAGAATCCTTTAAGTAAGGTAGTTTTTTCACTTGCTTTAAATTTTTACTTTACTCAAAGCATGGCTGAGTGGAAGGAGCTGCACTTTTAGTGAGTAGACACTGAAAGTTTAACCTTTTCCCTCATCTGTCAAATGGAGAAATTGGACTTGGACTTAGTCTTTTATTCTAGATCTAAAATTTCTTCTTTCTACTTTTCGTAATAAATTAATTAAATTATTTAGCCTCTCTTGCCAGGTTAAGCACCAGTGATATAAAAATAGAATATGGAAGTGGCATATTATTAATTAGAAAGGTTGGGGTCAGGAACAAGGGCATCAGAAAAGGCAAACAGGTGTATGCAAGAGCTCAAATTCAAGACCAGGCAAAGGAGAAGTTTCCCAGCAAGAGTTCAAGTTCAAAGAACTCATCTAGACAAGATATCAAAACTAAGGCTATAAAATCTGGGAAAGTGGGTCAGGCATGCAGGTCAGAATATCTGGATGATGAAATGTGGAAGTTCAGATAAAGACTCAGATAATAGGCACAGATTGGAAGAAGTTAAGATTTCTACAATATGACAAATCTAATGGTTTACAAGGGACTTTCGAAATAATATAATCAGCCCTCTCATTTCATATTGTTACTCATTTGTCTGTTCAGCAGCCTCTGTAGATATGGGTTGCAACTGTGACTAAGACTCTGCATGAATATTGTTTATATGGCTTAGTAGAGAAGAGAGATAAATCACAAATACATTATAGTTTTATTTAGGTATACATTATGTGGCAGCACTGAGGAGGAATATCCACATTAGAGAAGGAAAAAGTCCTAAAAGAGTTCTGAGTGAAGCAGAGTTGGTCTTAAAACAGAGTTCTTAAGGACTGACGGAGGTTAGTTAGGCAAAGTTGAGTAAATGTAAGGTGCTTCAGGCAAAAGAGGCAATACACATGAAGCTACAGAGGCTTGAGCAAAGTGTTCACAGATAATGAGATCAGAGAAGTAAACAAGAGAAAAAATATGAAGTAATTTGTATGCTATGTTAAAGAATTTTAACTTTATCTTGGAAGCTATGAGGTCATTAAATTAAAATTACATAATTAATGTTTTTTATAAATAAATCTGGTGCAATATGGAAAAGGAATTTTTGAGGGAAGAACCTGAGGTAGTGTCTTCAATAAGAAGGCTATAATAATCAGGCAGTGTTAAGGGTTTTTGAGTTAAGGTAGTTGCCATGGGATGGGAATAGAAGGGAGATATTTGAAAGACATATAGGAGATAGAATATATAAGAATTGGGAAGGCCTATTTCTAGATACAGTCCCAGGTTTCTAGAAAATAGGGCCCAGAGAAGTTGACTTGCTCACTTAATGACAGCTGGTTAATGGTAGCGCTATTAGCTTGTTAATACTAAGCTCCAACATTTTTGGAGCAAGGGTTTCTCATGTATTTCTTGTCTGTGACCTGAACTATATAGTTGATTCAGAGTCTTAATAATGGAATCAAGAAGGAAATGATCTGTCTGGGAAAAGGGGCAGTAAGAAGAATACAATAGATGAAGGGAGAAAGAAAGGTGAAAAATCAGTGAAGAGGTTCTGCTTCTGAGAATATGTTGTGTTCAGACTAATTGTTTGGACTAAGCCTTTTTACTGAAAACAACTAATGATGCTAGATTAAAAACAAAAACAAAAAGCTTCTTAGCAGTTCTAAAGAACTAAGTAAGACATTAGCTTGTCAAAATCTGAGTGAATAAGGGAACCCATAGAAGTAAACAGAGAAGATCTTAGAAGACACTTGGGCCCTGAATATATTTGCCTAACCAGGGAAATGTAAGGTGATTTTCAGGCTTCCAAGAGGAAACAAAGCCTGAGACCACCAAAGATACTTTAATAGCAGATCTTCCCCTAGTATGGATTATGTCTTGACTATACCGACGAAGTAAAAACAAACTGTTTACCATCTCTGCCATCCCTGAGAGTCAGCAAGCAAAGTTTCCCTGGTTAGGTATTCAGGGAATGGAGGATTGTTTCTGAGAAGTAGTAACCACAAGCTGTCTCACACTGATTTGAAATCCAAGTTTACATTGCTGTGTAGACTGAAAATCTAAAGCCATATTTGAGTTTAAAGTGGAACTGCTACAAAGATCTGTCGGCACCAGGCAGAAGTAAATGCAAGTCTTTTGGAGGAATGTATCTTCTTCCTAGTACCATAGAACTCTCCCAAATAATTTAGCAAGAAGATAGAAACATAAATTACCAGAAATAAAAGGAAGCAGAAACTGACCCATAAAGGCTAATTAGTTGAGTTATATGATACAGATTATAAAATGACTGCTCTCTTGTTCAAAGAAAAATCAGATGATGAACTTGAAATTATCTGCTATGATATGATAAAATATAACCAATGTGTTTTAAGAGTAATAGAGCTAAAAATAAAAAATTTAATAGTAGGAATTTGAAATTCAGTGGATACATTTAACAGTAAATTAAACAGCGTTAAAGAGAAATTAATGATTTGGAAGACAAAAAAATTACACTAAATGGAAGTCAGAGACACACATAGAAAAAATATGAAAAATAGGTTAAGATATATGAAGGTCCAAGATACCTTATGCCAGGAGAAAAGATAATAGGGCAGCAGCCTTAGTTGAAGAAATAATGGCTGGGGTTTTTATTTATAATCAGTGAAAAACACCATACAACAGATTCAAAAAGCCCAACAAATCTCAAAAGGGATAAATAGGAGAATGATGTGAACAACTTAGCAGAAGAAGAGGTTTTCGGCCCTCATTCCCCCACATAAACACCAGTTTTGGCAATCACTCACAGAAAAAAATACATTTGTGGGATCCCCACCCCTGCCAGAGTCCTGCTGATAGGTTCCAGCACCCTGGTGTAGCAAAAAGTACATCAGGAATGGACATTTTGAAGAGGGTACAAAGAGCAATTTCACTTAACCTGAATTATCCATCCTCCAAAGCAGCATAGCTCAGTGCCAAAAGAGGCCCATTGGCCAGCACTTCTCTCATGAGGGAAAGCAAGAGCAAGGTGAGCACCTGGCTTCCTCAGCCTTGTGAGATAGCACCTAGGAGGCTCACCTCTGTCTTGTCCTACCCAGAACACTGAAGGAATCAGAATGCTGATTCAACTGGCTATAGCTAGGATCAGAGAAGAGGAAGGAATGTATGACAGCCAGCATGTGTTTCTCAGCAGCCAGCTGCAAATCCTACTCACTGGATTGAGGACTCCACTGAAACTAAACTATGAATCCTCGAATAATTCACCTGTGGACTTTTCCAACTAGCTGGTGTTTGCCCCTAGTACCCTGTGTTCAATACGCATGATGCTCTGCATGTCCCTTTGTATGTCCTATGTGACATTCTTCAGGCAACACATGGATCTAAGCAGCAGAAATGGATCTTAGCAGCTGCTCAAATCTGCTGATTTGGGAGAAGGCCCACAACCTTGAAACATTTCAGGATACTTTGCTAGGGAAAATAAATGGGAGACTCTCAGAACCAGGCCTGGCTTTGTGGAATCAAGCGAGTGTGAAGTCCTAAGACGAGGCCCCTAAAGGAAACAAGAATGGAGCTGATAAATCTATAGAAAAGGTCTGAGAGATCAGAATCTCTAATTGAGCCCACTGGTAGAAGTCTTTGCTATGGTTTGAATATTTGTGTCCCTTCCAAAATTCCTGTTGAAACTTAATCCCTAATACAACAGTATGAAAAGGTGTAGGGCCTTTAGGAGGAGATCAGGCCCTTACCAGACACTGAACCAGCCAGTGTCCTATCTTAGACTTCCCAGCTCCCAGATCTGTGAGAGATAAATTTCATTTTAAATTATCCAACCTCTGGTATTTTGCTCTAGTAGTAGTTCCAGACTAAAACAGTCTTTCCCAAAGCCAGTCAGTAAAGACTGGAGGAGGTGACTGCTTCTTTAAATGCAAAGGTAGAAACGAAAGCAATTAACGAATGAAGAATCAAGGAAATATAGCACCATCAAAGGAATAAAATAAGTCTCTAGTTGCTGACCCCAAAGAAATGAAGATATGGAAATTTTTGACAAGGAATTCAAAATAATCATCTTAAATTTGTGAGATATAAGAGAACACATACAACTAAATGAAATCAGGAAAATAATAGATAAAGAAACCTAGAATTTCAACAGAGACAGAAACCATTAAAAAAAATTCTAGAGTGAGGAATATAATGTCTGAACTGAAAATTTCAGTAGAGCTTTACTAGCACCCTTGTCAAGCAGAAGAATCAGTTAATTTGAAGACAGATCATTTGAAGTTATCCACTCAGAGGAACAAAAAGAATGAAAATGAGTGAAGAAAGCCTGTAGGACTTATAGGACATCATCAAGTGAACCATTGTACGCTTTAGGAACCTCAGAGGAAGCAAAGAAAGGGTTAGAAAGCTTGTTTAAGAAATAATGATGAGAAATTCAAAATCTAAAGAGGGAAATGAACGTTCAGATCTGTAAAGATCAAAGAACTCCAATAGATTGAACATAAAAAAGTCTTCACCAAGGCTATTACAATCAAATTATGAAAAGTCAAAGACAATTTTGAAAGCAGCGAAAGAAAAGTTGCCGGCTCCTTAAGACTATCAGCAAATTTCTTTGCAGAAACCTGTCAAGCAAGGAGACAGTGGGATGATATATTCAAAGTGCTAAAGGAAAAACACTGCTGACCAAGCATACTATACCCAGCAAAGATATACTTCAGAAATGAAGAAGAAATACTTGCCCAAAAACAAAAGCTGAGGGATTTTGTCACTGTTAAACCTGTTTCCTAAGAAAAGCTGAAGGCAGTTTTTCATGTTGAAACAAAAGAACACTAATTAGCAACATGAAAACATATGAAAGAATAAAAGTCACTAGCAAAGAAATTCAAAGCTATATATTAATACTATTCTAGGCTGGGCATGGTGGCTCATACCTGTAATCCCAGTACTTTGGGAGGCCAAGGCAGGAGGATCAGCTGAGGGCAGGAGGATCACCTGAGGTCAGGAGTTCAAGACCAGCCTGGCCAACATGGTGAAACCCCGCCTCTACTAAAAATACAAAACAAATTAGCCAGGCGTGGTGGCGGGCAGCTGTAATCCCAGCTGCTTGGGAGGCTGAAGCAAGAGAACAATTTGAACCTGGGAGTTGGAGGTTGTAGTGAGCCAAGACTGTGCCACTGCACTCCAGCCTGGGCAACAGAGTGGGACTCTGACTCAAAAAAAAAAATACTATTCTATATAGTTAGAATGAATAAGACCTAATATTTGATAGCACAATAGGATGACTGTAGTCAATAATAACTTAATTTTACATTTTAAAATAACTTAAAGAGTATAATTGGATTGTTTGTAACTCAAAGGATAAATGCCTTAGGGGATAGATAAAAAAATTTATAAATTCAGAATGCTGTCATACTGTAATGATGTTGTGTAAAGCACTTGTACAACTATAATATAAAAATTAAAAATACAAGATACTAAGATATAGCTACAATAATTTTTTAGTGGATATACAAGTATGTAAATTATATCAATTAACATAGAATGTGGGAGGGGAGAGGTAAAAGTGTAGTTTTTATATGTGATGGATATTAAGTTCTTATCAATTTAAAATAGATTGTTACGGCTATAAAATGGTTTTTGTGAAGATGGCGCTATAGGAGCAACTCAGGATTGCAGCTCTCAGTAAAGGCGCAGAGGGTGAGTGCACGCTGCATTTCCAGACGGATCTTTGTTGCCCACAGACTAGGAGATTCCCAGATGTAGGAGTGACACGGGACGCCAGCACAGCTGTTTGGGCTGGCATGGCCGTTTCGGCTGGCACCATAGTGCAGCGGCACTCGGCACAAAATACACTGGTCTGGGTGCCATGTTAAACCGGCAATATGAGATTTGGGAAGGCAGATTAGCATATTCACCTGATTAAACGGGACTTAAACAGTAAGCCAGGCCAGGAGATTCCCAGAAAGCAACCTTTGAGCCTGCGCAGTGGGTCGCTTCATGGGAAATCACACAGATCCTGGTGCCCTTTCAGCAGGCAACTGAAACACCTGGGAGAGAGTCAACCGTTCAACTTAAAAAAAAAAAGGGCTCTGAGGCAGGGAGCCAGGTGATCACGCTTGGTGGTGATCACGCTTTTGTTTGTTTTTGACCCGACAAAAACAAACAAAACAGCAATTGGAAATGCTTGGGGTTGAGAGTTTCACAGCAAGCACAGCTGAACCCAAGACGGTGCAGCTCGGTGGGGGAGGGGGCGACCGCCATTACCAAGGCATTCCGCCACTACTGAGTTACTCCCCCATTGCTGACGCAGCCTGCCGTTGCTGAGGCAACCCGCAATAACAGAGAGAGTCCGCCAATACAGAGGCAAGCCGCCATCACCACCGCAGTTCTAACCACACCCATATAAACAGGACTATAGGGAATTACACTCGGCAGCAGGGCAGAGCCCACGGCAACAGGGCAGAGTCCATGACAGCCGGGCGGACCCCACGGCAACAGGGCAGAGCCTTGGCAGGCAGGTAGTGACCAGACTGCCTCCTAGCTGGGCAGGACAGTGCAACGGATACTCATAAATAAAGCCCTAACTCCCCAAAACAGAGCATCTGAGGAAAAAAAGGGGGCTTTATGAGTTCTGCTGCAGCAGACTTAAACGGACCTGCCTAGCAGCCCTGAATGAACAATGGAGCTCACACCTCAGCACTTGAGCTCCTATAAAGTACAGACCATCTCCTCAAGCAGCTCCCTGACCCCCATATATCCAAAGAGTCACCTCACAAAGGACTGATCAGACTGACATTTGGCAGGCATCATTCTGGGACAAAGATAGCAGAAGAAGAAACTGGTAGCATCCCTCACTGTTCTGCAGCTGCTACAGGTGTACCCCAGAAAAGCAGGGCCTGGAGTAGACCTCAGCAGTCTTACAGCAGAGGGGCTAGACTGTTAGAAGGAAAACTAAGCAACAGAAATACTTCATCATCAACAAGCTGGACGTCCACTCAGAGACACAATCGAAAAGTCAGCAACTACTCAGACGACAGGTGGATAAATCCACAAAGATGGGAAGAAACCAGCGCAAAAAGGAAGAAAACACCCAAAACCAGAACACCTCGCCTACAAAGGACCAAAACTCCTCACCAGCAAGGGAACAAAGCTGGATGGAGAATGAGTGTGACGAAATGACGGAATCAGACGTCAGAAGGTGGGTAATGAGAAACTTCCGGGAGCTAAAAGAACATATTCTAAATCTGTGCAAAGAAACTAAGAACATTGAAAAAAGATTTGAGGAAATGATAACAAGAATGGACAACTCAGAGAGGAATATGAGTGAATCGAAGGAGCTGAAAAACACAACATGAGAACTTTGTGAAGCATGCACGAGTTTGAACAGCCGAATTGACCAAGCAGAATACAGGATATCAGAAGTCGAAGATCAACTCAATGAAATAAAATGATAAACCAAGATTAGAGAAAAAATCACAAGAAGTAATGAACAAAGTCTCCAAGAAATGTGGGACCATGTGAAGAGACCTAACCTACGTTTGATAGGTGTAGCTGAATGTGACGAAGAGAATAAATCCAAGCTAGAAAATACTCTTCAGGATATTATCCAGGAAAATTTCCCCAACC
>JAPYYA010003490.1:0-12801 GCA_028533165.1 Leontopithecus rosalia | reverse complement strand
CCGGTTTTTTTCCTCAGATGCTCTGTCTCGGGGAGTTAGGGCTTTATTTGTGAGTATTTTTTGTGCTGTCCTGCCCAGCTAAGAGGCAGTCTAGTCACTATTTGGGTGACTAGGGCTCCGCCCTGCTGGCGTGAGGTCCGCCCTTTTGCTGTGGGCTCTGTCCTGCTGTTTTGGGCTCCACCCTACTGACGTAGGCTCTGCCCTGCTGATGTGGGCTCTGCCCTGTAGGTGGAGTCTGTCTGTTATTGCGGGTTGCCTTGGCAACGGCTGACTGCGTCAATAGTGGGCAGGTACCTCAGTAGGGGCTTAAGCTCTCGGCAATGGCGGACGCCCCTCCCCCACCGAGCTGCACAGTCATGTGTTCAGCTCTTCCCACAGTGGAACTCTCAACCCCCAACACTCCAAATCGACTTATTGCTTGTCCCTGTGGGGGTGGGACCCGTCGAGCCTGATCAATTGGCTCCCTGCTGCCTCCGAGCCTTTTTGCTTTTTTTTTCTTTTTAAGTTGTAGGGTTAACTCTCTCCCAGGTGCCTCAGTCACTGGCCGAAGGGGCACCGGGATCTGTGTGATTTCCTGTGCTGCCTCCCTCTGCGCGAGTTCACAGTTCACCTCCCAGAAATCTCCTGGTCTAGTTCACCATCCAAAACCCGTTCAGTCAGATGAACATAGCAATATGCTCTCCCAAGTCTCAAATTGCCGGTTTAACAGGGCGCTCAGACCTGTGTGTTTTGTGCGCCTTGCTGCTGCCGCGGCGCTGGCTGCCTGGCCGCGCCAGCGGAGAGTGCTGCGCTTGAGTCCTGCGTGCCTTTTACACCTGGGCTTTTCCCCCGCTCTGTGTGCTATAAGGATCCGTCTGAAAATGCGGTGTTTGCTTACCCTCTGCGTCTTGACTGAGAGCTGCAGTGGTGAGTTGTTTCTAGAGCGCCATCTTCCTCCCTCCCTTCTTTCCAGATTTTTTAATGATCGCCGTTCTATTTGGTGTGAGACGGTATCTGAATGCAGTTTCGATTTGCATTTCTCTAATGACCAGTGATGATGAGCATTTTTTCCATATGTTTGTTGGCCTCATGTAGGTCTTCTTTTGTAAAGTGTCTGTTCATATCCTTTGCCCACTTTTGAATGGCTTGTTTGTTTTTTTCTTGTAAATCTGTTTTAGTTCTTTGTAAATTCTGGAAATTTCTAGGCAGCAAAGCATTCAAGAGGCAGCCTGGTTGCTTCTAAAAGCCTATACTCACGTACATTAAAAAAAGAGATGATCTGAAATAGAAACATATTTAAAAGAAAAGCAGAGCATAAAAGTTTTAAAAATTTGCAGCCTGACTATATGGTAGAAAAACCCGTTTTCTGGGTAGGAACTTGAGTCAGCTGCAGATATTTGCATAAGAGGAACCAAATGTTAATAGACAAGACAATGGAGAAAATGCCTCCAGGGCATTTCAGAGATCTTCACAGCAGCCCCTCCCATCACAGGCCTTTGGGTCTAGGAGGGAAAAATGGTTTTGTGGGCCAGGCCCAGGTCTCTGATGCTTTGTGCAGCCTTGGGACATGGCGCCCTATATCCCAGCTGCTCCAGTGGCTAAAAGGGGCAAAGGTACACATTGGACTGTGGCTTAAGAGGGTGCAAACCATAAGCCTTGGCAGCTTCCACATGGTATTGGTCCTGCAGGTACACAAAAGGCAGGAGTTGAGGTTTGGGCAGAGGCCTAGATTTCAGATGATGTATGGAAACACCTGGATGTCCAGGCAGAAGTCTGCTGCAGAGGCAGAGCCCTCATGGAGAACCTCCACTAGGGCAGTGTGGAGGGGTTAGAGTCTTCACAAAGAGTACCTCCCCACTGGGACACTACCTAGTGGAGCTCTGAGAAGAGGACCACCATCTCTCAGACCCCAGAATGGCAAATTCACTGACAGCTTACATTGCGCACCTGAAAAGCTGCAGGCTCTCCTTGCCAGCCGTAAAAGCAGCCACAAGGGTTGTACCCTGTAGAGCCACAGGGTTGCAGTTGCCCAAGGCTTTTGGAGTCCATCCCTTGCATCAACATGCCTTTTACGTGAGACATGGAGTCAAAGACAATTACTTTGGAGCTTTGAGATTTAATGACTGCTCTGCTGGGTTTTGGACTTGCATGGGTCCTGTAGCATCTTGGTTTTGGCCAATTTCTTTCATTTGGAATGGCAGAATTTACCCAATGCTTTTAACTTTGCTGTATCTTGGAAATAACTAACTTACTTATTTTTAATTTTACAGGCTTATAGGTGGAAGGGAATTGCCTTGTCTCAGATGAGATTTTGTACATGGACTTTTGAGTTAATGCTGGAATGAGTTAAAACTTTGAGGAATTGTTGTAAGGCATGGTTGGTTTTGAAATATGAGAAGGACATGAGATTTTGGAGGGTCCAGGGTCAAAATAAGGTGATTTGGCTCTGTGTCCCCACTGAAATCTCAGATTGAATTGTAATTCCCAATGTTTGGGGAGGAACCTTGTGGGAGGTGATTGGATCATGGGGGCAGATTTCTCCTTTGCTGTTCCTGATAGTGAGTGAGTACTCAGAAGATCTGATGGTTCAAAAGTGTGTGACACTTCTCTCATCACTCTTTTTCTCTTCTGCAACAATGTGGTAAGATGTGCTGGTTTCCCCTTTGCCTTCCATCATTATTATTAGTTTTGTGAGACCTCCCGGCTATGCTTTCTGTACGGCCTATGGGATTGTGAGTCAAACCTCTTTTATGGTTTGAAGAAAAGAGTTAAACCTTTTCTTCCCAGAGTTTGTATAGAGCCTGGAAGAGTTTGTTTTGACAAATGAGATTGTAGAGACTTTATTGAATACACACAGGATTTTGTTTAAAAATGTGATTTGAAGATTCAAGCTGATATGATAATAATTTATCTTCCTGTCAAAATAAAACTCCCTATTCTTTAAAGGGAGGCTACACAATCTAGACTCTGAACTATATAATTATCATGATATTGGTATCTAGTATAAGCCACTAGATATGGGAAGAATCAAGGAAATAGAGAAAAACAAGTCATTAGAAACAGATCCTGAAAAAATAGAGATGATGACTTAGCAAACAGAAATTTTTATTTCATTTTACTATTTTTTTATTTTACTTTAAGTTCTGGGATACACATACAGAATGTGCAGGTATCTTGCATAGGTATAATTGTGCCATGGTAGTTGGTTGCACCTATCAACCCATTGTCTAGGTTTTAAACCCACATGAATTAGATATTTGTCTTAATACTCTTTCTCCCCTTCCTCCCAACCTTGCAACAGGTGCTGGTGTGTGATGTTCCCCTCCTTGTGTCCATTTGATCTCATTATTCAACTCCCATTTATGGGTGAGAACATGTGGTGTTTGGTTTTCTGTTCCTCTGTTAGTTTGCGAGAATGATGGCTTCCAGCTTCATTCATGTCCCTGCAAAGGACAATAACTCATTATTTTTAATGGCTGCATAATATTTCATGGTGTACATGTGTCACATTTTCTTTATTCAGTCTATCACTGATGGGCATTTGGGTTGGTTCCAAGTCTTTGCTTTTGTAAATAGTGCTGCAGTAAACATATGTGTGTATGTGTCTTTATAGTAGAATGATTTATAATTCTTTGGGTATATATGCAGTAATGGGATTGCTGGGTCAAATGGTATTTCTGGTTCTAGATCTTTGAAGAATTGCTACACTGTCTTCCACAATGTTGAACTAATTTATGCTCCCACCAACACTGTAAAAGTATTCCTATTATTCCAATGCCTCACCAGCATCTGTTGAGCAAACAGGAATTTTAAAACAATTATTACAAATATGTGAAAAAATTTAAAGGAAAACATAAATGTTGTTAGAGAAATGGAAGCTATAAAAAATAAGCAAATAAAATTTCTAGGGCTAAAATACAATGTAAAAATAAAATAATTTCTGGGTGGGCCTAAGAAGAGACTTGATACTGCTCAAGAAAAGATAAGTAAATTCGAATAGATTACAATCCAGGCTGAAGTACAGGAAATAGAATTGAAAAAACTGGACAAAAACCTAATGGCCTTTGAGGTAACATAAAGCAGTTTTAAATATTGAATCAGATTTCAGAAAGGGATCAGAAAGCATATTAAGAGAAATTATAGCCAAATTTTTTTATATTTGGTGAAACATACATTCACATAGCCAAGAAACTCAGTGAAAATAAGGCAGGGCCAGAAAGAAATAAAAACTGTATTAAGGTACATTATAATTAAATTTCTGGAGACAAATGATAAAAGAAAATCTTAGTCTGGGCATGGTGGCTGATGCCTGTAATCCCAGCGGTTTGGGAGGCCAGGGTGGGCAGATCACTTGAGGTCAGGAGTTTGAGACCAGCCTGGCCAACATGGTGAAACTCTGTCTCTAGTAAAAATACAAGAATTAGTTGGCATGGTGGTGGGTGCCTGTAATTCTAGCTACTTGGGAGGCTGAGGCAGGAGAATTTCTTGAGCTCTGAAGGTGGAGTTTGCAGAGCCGAGATTGTACCACTGCACTCCAGCCTAGGGGACAGAGCAAGACTCCATCTCAAACCAGAAAGAAGAAATTAAAAAGGAAATCTTATAAGTAACTAGATAATAAGGAACTTATTACATGCAGGAAAATGAAGATAGAAAAGACCTGCCATTTCTCATTAGAAGCCACACCTGCTGGAAAACTGAAATGAAATCTTTAAATTGTTGAGAGAAAAACAAAGCAAGTTTGTAAACGTAGAATTTTCTATGATAAATTATTCTTCAAGGTGGAAACAAATTCAAATCATTTTTAGAGAAGCAAGTTAAAAAATTTCTTCTAATAGATCAGCAATAACAAGAAAAGTTAATGAAATTTTTTGGTAAAATGTATGAAAAACTATTATTTTTCCATTTTTTTCTCAAGGATAATGACTTCCCAAAACAATCTATAATAACAATAGGGCATTTATAAAATATTTAGAAATAACCAAAATAGCCAAAAAATAATGAGGTAAGGAGGGGATGGATCTTATATTATTTATGAAATGGTGTAATCTTATTGGAAGGTAGACTATAATGTACTAAAGATTGATATTATAAAATCTGCAGTAACTACTAAAAAAGGAGATATAACTATTTGGCAATTGGAGAGTTAAACTGAAAAATTAAAAAACAATCCAAAAGAATGAAGAAAAAGTGTGGTAAATAAAAACTCAAAAATCATGTAATAAATAGAAAGTGCATAGCAAGGCAGTAGATTCATACCCAAATATAATGAGATATATCTCACATAAATCAGTTTAAACACTCAGTGAAAAAGCAGAGATTGCCAGAATTGGAGGTGCAGGGAGAAGCAAGACATAAGTAGCTTAAAAGTAAATGTATGAAAAAAGATATACCATGCAAACACTAATATTAAAAAGTGGAAGTGCATATGTTAATATCGGGAAAAATAGACTTTAGGACTAGGAATATATAGAGAAATGAAGTGAAATATTTCATAATGATAAAATATGCACCAACAAGATCTTTATGCCAATAAATTAAACAACCCAACAAATTCTGTGAACAAAATGCAAGTATTAAACTGTATCAGAAGTAGAAGAAATGGAAAATCTAAATAGCCCTATATCTATTAAAAATTGTATTCATTAACATAAAAACAGAAAAACTGATAGTGTTCTCACTTATAAGTGGGAGCTAAACACAATAAAAATGAGAATAATAGACACTGGGGACTACTAGAGAGGAATGGAAGGGTGAAAGGATTGATAAACCACCTGTTGAGTACTATGTTCACTACTGGGGTCACAAGATGAATTATACCACAAACCTCAGCATCAAACAATATTTCCAGGTAAGAAACTGCATATGTACCTCCTGAATCTCATACATTAAGCTGCAATTTATAAAGAATTATAATGTAACAACAACAAAACAGATCAAATACACAGTGAAAATATTTTCTCCAAAGAAAATTCAAGAGAGATTGCTTTAAGGAAAGTTCCATTAAATATTAGGCAAGGAAATAAAATCAGTTTTACATTAACTTTTTCAGAAATTAGAAGAAGAAACCTCTCCTAGCTCCTAGCTCACTTTATAATAAGTCTAGCATTACTCTGATACAAAAACTAGAAAATGCATTATAGGAAAAGTGAATAAAAAAATCATTATTCCCGATGAACATAGATAAAAAAAATTCCAACAAAATAATGCAAATCAAACCCAGAAATTTAGAGAAGTGATAATAAATTATGATGAAGTGGAGTTTATCCCAGTAATAAAAGATTGATTCACAATATTTAAAAATCAATGTAATAACACATATGATCATCTTAATAGATGCAGAAAATACTTCAACCACCATACCTAATATAACTCTCAGTAACACAGGAACCAAAGGAGACTTTCTCAATGGATTGAAAGAAACCTATGAAAATCTACAGCTAACACGATGTTTAACAGAAAAAGACTGCATTACCACCAAAAACCAAGATCATGTTAAGGAAGTCCACTCTTACTATCACTTTAACATTGTAATAGAGGATCTAGAACTTAGCCCTAAGGTTAGGAAAAGTAATCACAACCATGAGGATTGGAAAGAAAAGAATTTTTTCTGTATTCCCAGATGACATAATAGTGAATTCGAAATTTTAAAGGTATCTGTTGGAAAGCTGTTAGAATGAATAAGGTCTGAGACTATAAAGCCAACATACAAATCACGTGTGCTTTTATAATTAACAAAATTGAAAATGGGGATTAAAAATATCATTTATAATAGTTTCAAAATATAAAATATCTAGGGATAACTTTAACAAAACATATGCAAGACATGTACACTGAAAACTATAGGACAGGGATGCCCAGTTTACCACTGCTAATCAGCATTGTACTAGACACTGCCTGTTGTGCTGGATAGTGAGCACTGACTGCACAGCAATTAAGAGGAGAAAGAAAAGGCAACCAAACTGTAAGGAAAATATGCAAATATACTTCTATTGATGGATAGAATGATTCTATATGTAGAAATAAATAGCTCACAAAAAGCTATTAGTTAATAAGTAATGTTAGCAAAGTTGCAGGGCACAACATAAAAAATAAGTTGCATATTTATCGGCTAACAATGAATAATAGAAAAAGGAACTTACAAAAATTCCATTTTCAATAACTTCGAGAAGAATAAAATACTTTAGAATACATTTAAACAAGCAGATGCAAGATTTATACACTAAAAACTAAAAAAAAAAATGGAGAAGGCTTTAATAAATGGAAAGGCATCCTTTGCTGATGGGTTGGAAGACTTACTCTTGTTAAAATTGCAATATTCCCCAAAGTGATCTACAGATTTAGTTCAGTCCTTATCAAAATTTCAATGGCTTTTTTTTCCCCAGAAATGGAAAGGCTGACTGTAAAATTTGTATGGAATTACAGGGCATCCCAAATAGATTTCCTTAGTAATCTGATCCAAAGATGCCTTGGTCCTCTCATTCCACAGAACATCATGCTGGTATGCTACACTGATGACATCATGGCTATTAGATCTCGGAAACATGAAGCAGGAAAACTTAAATGCCATAGATAACCCTGATAAAATTTCAAGGGTCCCGCATATAGTTCAAAATTCTAGAGTTTTAGTAGTCTGAGAATGTTCAAATGTCCTGTTCAAAGTGAAAGCAACTTGTTTTGTCTTGCATCCCTCACTACTAAGAAAAAACAGTCTCTCTTTTGGATCAGGAAGGTAATATATACCATGTCTGAGTAGCCAATTTTCGAATTACACATAAGGGTATCAGTTTTTTTTAATTTATTTTTTTTATTGCATTTTAGGTTTTGGGGTATCAGTTTTGAGTGAGGCCAACAGTAAAAGTTTTTAGAGTTGCTTCAGGATATGATGTAAGCTGTTCTACTATGTTAGCCTGGTGACCTATGGGATTCAATCATTTAAAATGTCTGTAGCAGTTATATATGTTCTATGGCATTATCTGTAATCCCAACAGAATTGAATCTCAAGTCCTTAAGGGTTTGAAACAAAACTATGCCCTTTTCACAAATAATTATTCTCTTTTTGAGAAAAATCTTGGTTGGATATTGGACCCTGACCATGAAACAAATGACCTGTGACCTAAGCTGCTGTCATGAACCAGGTGTTACCTGAACCAACAAGAAATAATGTTGAAATATGCAACAACATTCTATAACCAAGTGAGAATTTATTTATATGATATCAGTCTCTAGAAGGCCCTAAAAACTTATGAGTTGCATGAGTAGGTACTTACACTTCTCATGGCACTTACTCCCCCTGCCTTGACAGCTCTTCCCTAACCTACACCTGTGCTTCATAGGGGCTACCCTGTGGTAATCTAATTTAAGAAGAACATTCAGGCCTGGCTTACTGATGATTCTGCATGATATCCAGGCACCAGCCAGAATTCAATGCTGCGGCATTATAGTTTAACTTAAGAGCAGCTTGGAGGGACAGTGGGGAGGAAAACTCCTGCCAGTCATAGAACATCAAGCAGTATATATAGTTATCCTATTTGTTGGGCAAAAGACACAGGAAAAAGACCTCCATGAATTAAAGAGAAGTAGTTAACAGTTTAGCCAAATGGTTAAGGACCTGGAAACAACAGGACTGGAAAATCAATAACAAGGAATTGTGGAGAAGAAATATGTGGTTGGAACTTCGGAATAGACCCAAAGTGTGAGAATATTTGTGCCTCATGTGAATGCTCCAAAGCACACTCACTGCAGAGGGGTCAGTAATCAGGAGGGCAAGATGATCTGCTGTGTGGCACCTACCAGTTCTTGTGCTTGCTCTGTAGGGTCACAAACAAGGTGGACATAATGACATAGAAGGAGACTATGTATGCCAGAGGGATATTTCTTTTTTTCCCACTGAGACTAATCTGGTTACTTGCACTGCTAAATGTACAACATGCCAACAGCAGAAACCAGTGTTAAGCCCCAGATGTGCCACCATTCCCTATGGGACTCAGCTTGCCACACTGTGGCAGGTTGTTTACATTGGACTTGTTTTATCATTGAAGAATTAAACTAAAGAGCTTCTGCAAGGCAAAAGAAACTATGATCAGAGTGAATAGGCAACCTACAGAATGGGAGAAAATTTTTGCAATCTGTCCATCTGACAAAGGGCTAATATCCAGAATCTACAGAGAACTTAAACAAATTTACAAGAAAAAGATGATTCTATCAAAAAGTGGGCAAAAACCCCCAAACCTAAAATGCAATAAAAAAAAGCGGGCAAAGGATATGAACAGACACTTCTCAAAAGAATACATTTATGTGGCCAACAAACATATGAAGAAAAGCTCATTATCACTGGTCATTACAGAAATACAAATCAAAACCTCAGTGAGACACCATCTCATGCCAGTTAGAATGGTGATCATTAAAAAGTCTGGAAACAACAGATGCTGGAGAGGATGTGGAGAAATAGGAAAACTTTTATGTTGGTGGTGGTGGTTGTTCAACCATTGTGGAAGACAGGGTGGTGATTCCTCAAGGATCTAGAACCAGAAATACCATTTGACTCAGCAATCCCATTGCTGGGTGTACACCCAAAGAATTATAAATCATTTTACTATAAAGATGCATGCACATGTTTATTGCAGCACTGTTCACAATAGCAAAGACTTGGAACCAACCTAAATACCCAATAATGATAGACTGGATAAAGAAAATGTGAAACATATATACAATGGAATACTATGCAGCAATAAAAAATGATGAGTTCATGTCCTTTGCAGGGACATGGATGAAGCTGGAAACTGTCATTTTCAGGAAACTAACACAAGAATAGAAAACCAAATACTGCATGTTCTTACTCATAAATGGGAGCTGAACAATGAAAACACATGGACACAGGGAGGGGAACATCACACACCAGGCCTTTTGGGGAGTGAGGAGCTAGGGGAGGAATAGCATTAGGATAAATATCAAATATAGATGAGGGTTGATGGGTGCAGCAAACCACCATGGCACGTGTATACCTATGTAACCTACATGTTCTGCACATGTATCTCAGAACTTAAAGTATGATAAATAAAAAGAAAGAAAATATGAGCCATTAGTGGTCCTATCTACATTGAGCTGCTTAAATCTTCTAGTAAGCTTTACCACTGGCTGTTCTGTTAGGGAAGATTAAAAATTATAAAAGTACAACATAAAAATATAGTTATAAAATATTTTAAGTGTTGTAAGAGGAACATAAGGAGACCAAATTTAGATCAAGGGGTCAGGAAAGGACTCTGAAAAAAAATACAATCTCAGATGAGATCTTAATGATATGTATGAACTAGCATATGGAGAGAAGGAATAGAGGACAGAGCATTCCAGGGAGAACAAAAGGCAAGTTTCTCTTGGTTGAGGGATTGTTAGGACTGATGTAGC
Source organism: Leontopithecus rosalia (assembly GCA_028533165.1). Taxonomy (NCBI): domain Eukaryota; kingdom Metazoa; phylum Chordata; class Mammalia; order Primates; family Cebidae; genus Leontopithecus; species Leontopithecus rosalia. The sequence goes on along the minus strand of JAPYYA010003490.1, from coordinate 2,421 downwards.
TGTAATGTGTGTGCTACAGAGGGTAGTAGACGGGGCTGAAGAAGCAAGCAAAGGCAAGGTCCTGCAGAGACTTGTATGTGGTGGTAAAGAGTTCGAACCTATTTTATTAACTGCTGGAAGATTTTGGTGGGTTCAAGGTAAAGGGATGACAAAATGTAATTTATGTTTTATAAAGATATTTGCTGCTGAAAATGGAGATTGGGTTAGAGGTGACAAGACTAGATGAAAAGAGATTAATTATGAGTATATGATATTAATCCAACTAAGAGATTATGGTGGCTTCAACTAAGGTAATAAGAGAAGATGGAGAAAAAGGACAAATGGATGGATCTGAAACATATTTTTAGATAGAATGAACAAGATTTGTTGATGAATTAGGTCTGAGGATGAAGAAGGAATTAAGGACAGCTCCCAAACTTATGGCATGAAAAGCTGGATAAATGGAAGGGTTGTTTACCAAGATGTGGTGATGGGAAGCCAAGTAGTTTTATGGGAAAGATTGGGTTAAGTTTTACGGAAAAGATTGGGTTAACTTTTGTACAGATTGTTTTTAACATACTTGGTGAGATACCAAGTAGAGATATGTAGTAGACATTTGGATCTATGGATTCTAGTCTGCTTTATTGATTTAAGGTCATTCAAAAATGAATTTTGAATCCCTGAGAATGAAAGAGGTCAGCTAGGGCGACCAAGCAGGAAAAGAAGCTAAGTGGACCTAGGCAGAACATTGTAGAACTCCAACACTGTGAGAAAAAGAAGCTGCAAAGACAACTGGAGTGCACAGTTTTGCCAATTGAATAATAACTCCAGTTATATAACCTATGTTAGTAAATGATGAATATATAGCATATTAAACTTAATTATCACAGTTTTATATTATTACATATGATTATATAACTACATACAACAATACTATTGGTTCAGACTAACATACTGTGTGTGTTAAATATTCTTGCCATGTAATTGTTTATTTAAGAGTTAAGAGCCTTTGAAGAGTTAAAAGCCTGATCTACAGTCAGAAACTTGAGTTCAAATTACACCTCTGCCACTCAGTATCTATGTGATTTGCAAGTTTGTTGACCTCTTTAAAACTTGGTTTCGTTGTATGTAACATAGATATACCTGTACCTCATCTGAGGAGCTAGTGTCTAATATCTACAAACCGCATTGACAGATACTGAAAAATAATAGTTTATTATTGCAGTTATTGTCATTGTTACCATTGCTACTTTTAGAATACTGTGGCTGCTCAAGATTCTCTTCTATTCCCAGAGAATCACTCTACTGCTGTCCTCTTCTCAGATCTGGCATCTTTTGTCTGAACTTCAGCAATAACAGGTTGCCCATATCACTGTGTGCTACTTCTTTCTTTTCTTCTTATAGCAGCCTTTTAAAAACACGTGGAATCACTTTAGTCCTCTGTTTAAAATTTTCACTGGCTTCCATTTTCACTTTGAGTAACACCTAAACTCCTTCCTGTGGTCCAGCAGGCTTTGCATTATGTAGTCCCTGCCCAACTCCCACCCACGCTTTATGCCTGGTTCCTTCCTGCTCAGGACTCTAGCCATACTGCCCTTTGGACATGGCATCAGGGCCTTTGATCTTGCTCTGCTCTATGTCTGGAATATAGTTTTTCCTTGCAATTTGTGTAGCAGATTCAACTCATTTGAATCATTCAGTCTTAGCTCAGAAAACATCTCTGCCCACTCCACATTCTGGGTTATTCTTTACCTTGTCATCTCAATCACCCATTTACTTATCTCTGCCCTCTAATGTGAACTTCATCAGGTCTGGAATTGACTTAGTCCATTAGGGCTTCTTTGACAAAATGGCACAGACTGAGTGGCTTATAAACAACAAACTTATTTTTCACAGCTTTGAAGGTTGGGAAGTTTATGATCAAGGTACCAGCAGGTTCAGTGTCTGCTGAGGTTCCACTTCCTGGTTTATAGAACAGTACCTTTTCAATGTGTCTTCACATGGTAGAAGGGGCAGAAATATCTTCTTTGAGCCTATTATATAAGGGTGCTAATAGCATGCATATGAAGACACTGTCATCTAAATGCCCCACCATTTAAAACTGTTGCCTTGGAGCTTAAGATTTTAATATATGAATTTTAGAGGTGCATAAACATTCACGTCATAGCAGGAATTTCGTTTGTCATGTTCACCACTATCTCCTCAAATTAGACATAATGCCTGGCTCATATTAGGAGCTTAGTAAATACTTGCTTGAGTGTATAAATGACTATTGCCACCTCTTGGAATCTCTGAGGATGAGGACTCTGCTTTGTTAACCATATTGGTAACATTTAACACATTGACCAGCACATAGAATTACTAAAAACACATCTGCTGAATGAACAAATGAGTGAATAAATAAATGAATCAACTAATCAGAAGTGATTCTCCAATCTTCTT